>JBBPMM010000779.1:0-13261 GCA_038090335.1 Solioccasus polychromus
CATTCTAGGACTAACCCTACTCCAATAGAGTCCCTCTGGGGTGAACATATTTGCTCCCCAATTACCCTCAGACTATCCCCAGGTGGCCAGGACTAGCAGTCCATTCAACCACCTTTCAGTCTATTCACTGTAACCTCCGATTCCAACATACTTCCAAAAAACTTCTCCCTCGATGAGAGGGCCCCTTTGAGATTTCTAAGGTCATATCCCCTCTTACCTATGAACTCCGCCTTCCCCCGTCCTGGAAAATCCACAATGTCTTTCACACGTCGCTGTTATCATCCTATCGGGAAACACTGGAACATGGACCCAATTTCCTAAGACCACCATCAGAGGAGATAGAAGGAGAAGAAGAATGGGAAATCGAAGATATCCTCAATCACTGCAGAACACGAGGATGGAGACAATACTTGGTAAAGTGGAAAGGGTATTCCTCTGCCAAAAATACTTGGGAGCCAGAATCTAATCTGGGAAATGCCTCCGAGGCTCTCCATGAGTATAAAACTCGTCGACATCTTTAAGACTCCACTCACCCACTTTTACACCTCCATTCATCCATCACCTTTGCCTGTTATTATGTCGAACATCACCATCTATGCTGAACACCTCCCAGTTTCTTACCATCGTATTCTTTTCAGTACCGTCCTCGCCGACCCCCATCCACTCTTTTGCATTGAACATGATCCCCTCTGGAGCCAGGCGACCTCGTTGCAGACGATGGTACGCTTGTACCACCAGATTTACACTACTGATCTACTGTTCCAACGATCTCGCTTGGGAGCTAGCTCTGCGTTTATGCAAGTTATCGACCAGTTGACCCAGCAGACACTGGATCACCTCCTTGACCTCATGCATCAGGAGGGCTTTTGGTTTTTCGTAAACCGTATTCCATCCTCGACCATTCCTATTCTACAATCTCTCCTAGACGGACTTACCCCTACCGAGGAAACTCGTTATCAGGGGTATCCCCTTACCATCACAGCAGGGATAGAACCCCGATTCCTTCTCTCTTCACCCTCCTCACCGAGCCCCCCATCTACCCCCCCTTCGTCTGCTCCTACTCGCAGACCTCATTGTCGTCCTTGTCACCGACCCACTCCTTACTCCGTCCCAACTCAACCTCACCTCTCATCTTATGACAATACCCTAACCCTACCTATACCTGATCCCACCAGACCCACCTGGACTCCTCAACCAGAGTGGGAGCAACCTTTACTGGATCATTTAGCGTCTTGCCCTTCCACCCCACCACCACCACCACCACTACGATCGCCCTCTCCAGGCACCCTCACCCATCCTATCGATGTGGACTCCCTACCTGACACTCCCGTTTGGTCAGGACAATGCTTTAAGTGTCAGCAATGGGGACATTGGTATATGGAATGTCATCAGTATCGCTGTCCTAAATGTTTCCTTTGGGCCCCAGGGCATCAACAGAGTTATTGTCAGGGACTTCCTTGTGACAGTTGCAGAACTCCTGGTCATAAGACTTCCCACTGTCCAGATGTTTCCACTAACCCTCCCATTGCCGAGTGGATAGTAGAGGATCACAGTTCTTCAGGGGGTGAGAATAACTCAGCTCAGTGAGCTGAAAACTATGAAAGGGGTAATGTTACGGTTATAGTCCTACCCCTATCTTTTCTCCCATTTCCTACTTTCTCTGTTTCCTTCCCTATTTTGCCCAAGTTATGATCCTATTCCTTCCGTTTCTGATTTCTTCCATTTTACCTTGTAGCACTGGAGCTAAGGGTTTCCTGTTATAATCTCCATTCTCTAGAACATTCTAGATAGTTTCCTTTTCTTCTTCTTGGTCTGTGCGCCGTCCTGGTACCTATAAATACATAGACTTCTTGTCTCTGTACCTTAGCTAGTTCTACGCAATCCAAGCCTAGTAACCAGCAAGCCGCTCTCGAGCGAGACCTCCCACCATTCCAGTAATCCAGTACTCTCTCTTAGAAGCCTCCGTTATCAGCCGGAGAGGGGTATGTTATCGAGTTATCGTCTTCTTCGCTACTATCGCACAGGAGACACCCTTGGGAAGGGTAGACGTTCTCACCTGGGAGAACATGATTATAGTCTTAGTCATCTTAGGACTTCCATGACGATGGATAAGAGTCTACCACCGATTCTATCACATCAGTTACTAGTTGAGTTACTAGCCTCAGCGTAACAGGCGGCGAGAATAATTCAGCTCAGTGAGCTGAGAGCTACGAAGGGGGTAATGTTATGGTTTTATCCTGGACCCCTATCTTATCCTATTCTTTCCATGTTCCCTACTCCTCCTGATTGATGTTCCCACTTTCTCCATCTTCCGACTCTCTCTGTTTTTTACCTTGTAGTACCAGGGCTATGGGTTACTCGTTATAGTCTACATTCTCTGGAACATTCTAGATAGTTTCCTTTTCCTCTCCTGGTCTGTGCACCATTCCTTTACCTATAAATAGACTTTCTACCCATGTACCTCAGCTAGTTCTACGCAATCCAAGCCTAGTGACCAGCAAGCTGCTCAGGATGAGCAAGATCATCACCATTCCAGTACTTCAAGCCACTATGCTAAGAAGCTTCCTCACTCATCAAGGAGTGACTTACCAGCTGATTATTTTCCTTGCAACCATTCAGGCAGACATCCCATACAGACACGTTGATACCCTCTATTGGGAGACGACCGTTCTCGTCGTAATCATTCTGGGATTACCTCAAAGACGTATAGGCATTTACCATCACATATATTTCATCAGCTATTAGCTGAGTTACTAGCCTCAACGTAACACCAGGACCATTTTCCTTTGTTTCCAGTCATCCAACACTTAGTCTGGTGGTCTTGTTATAGTCTGACAATAGTCTGACTCCATTTTCCCATGGTCCAAAAGACTCCAGTTTTTTGTATTTACATGGTCTCTTTCATTACAGTAAGACATGGTCAAACAGTATGTTATGAGTGTCATGGGCATGACAATTCTGACACTACTCCATCATTACTCTGATACTAAAGTCCACTTCATTACTTTTCATTGCTAAGTTTACTCCACTTCACTTTACTCCACTCCAACCTAGCATTACTTACTAGTTTCTTACTCATTTCATCTTGACACCTCTATCTTAGTTTCATCTATGACATCTCCATTCCTGTTTCACTCTGACATCTCCATTCCTGTTTCATGATCAGTTGTCAATATTCATTGCTACTGTTTCATGCTACTCATGTATAAATACTGTAGTTTGCTGAGGACTTGCCCCTCAGTTCAAATATCAACTAGGTTCCCCACTATTTTCTCCTGCTCTCCTCAAGTCTTAGCTTGGAACCTTCCCTGACTAAACATCTGACCTCTCTCTGCCTTCATGTGCAGCTCTCCACCTGAGTAGCTGAAGCCAAGTCCATTCAACCCAACTCTGACCCACATCCACCTACTTTGTCCACTCTGACTGCAGAGCTAGAGCAGAATAGTGTCAGACTTTGACAATGAGTGGGAAAACAAAACAAAATCCAAATACATAGTCTATAGGCCAGTAATCATGCAGTAATGCATCACAGTTACCATGACTATCCAGAAGCAACAGAAAGTTGAAGATATTCAAGAGACAAGCAAGTATATGAGTGCTTGTAGATGTCAGCAAGTGTTTGGCTATGTATGTACAACCAGCAGAGTAAAGGAGATAGCTGGGAGCATGGAATTGCTAGCTATGACAAAGGAGTTACCAGCATGTGGGCAACTTCATACCTTCATTTTCGTGCGCACAAGACATACTGTAAGCTGCTCGCTCACCCATGTCCTTGGCTTACTCTGGCGTTCTCAAACAATACATTAAACAGCATTGCAATTGTAATGCAGAGGAAAACAGCAATGGTAAAGTATAACCTCATCTAAAAGTGAATCGGTTTCCCATATGCCGACATGGCAGCCTCTTTGAATGCCTCGCTGAGCGTGGGCTACAAAAAGGGAAAATGTCAACGCAAAAGGCAGGGGACAAATAAATCAGCGACGTACATGTGCGTGCGTCGTACGAGCGACGTCTTCCGAACTTGCGCCGTATTCCATGGCGAGGACAGCTTCCGAGATCATCTCACCAGCATTGGGACCTTGACGACAAGTAAATAACTATTTTTGTGGAAACGCAACCGGGAAAAAATTACCAATGATGTGTACACCGAGAATTCTGTCAGTCTCCTTTTCAGAAAGGAACTTGACAAAGCCCTCGCTGTCTTGGTTCGTCTTGGCCCGGGAGTTGGCAGCGAAGGGGAACTTCCCAATATTGTACTGGACGCCAGCGGCCTTGAGGTCCTGCTCCGTCTGTCCCACCCAGGCGACTTCAGGGTGGGTATAGACGACAGAAGGAATGCCATTGTAGTTCACATGACCGTGTCCGGATTTGAGGTACTCAACAGCGGCGATACCCTCCTCCTCAGCCTTGTGGGCGAGCATAGGACCGAAGGTCACGTCACCGATACACTTGATGTTCTTGACCGATGTGTTGAACTGAGCATCAATGACAATACGGCCCTTGTTGTCCTTCTCGACACCGATGGCCTCGAGGTTAAGACCTTCGGTATATGGCCGACGACCAACGGCAACCAAAACGACATCCGCATCGAGCTAAGACGGAACAGTGTCATTTCTCACATTCCTGACATATGTGTATTTGAGTTACCGTCTCCTCCTTGTCGCCCTTGGCAGATTGCGTTTTAACGACAACTTTGCCATCAACCTTGTCTGCGGACAAGACCTTGGTGTTGAGCTTGAACTTGAGGCCCTGCTTGGCAAGAATCTTTTGGAATTGTTTCCTGCAAGCGTTCATTAGACGTTGCCAACTGTACCGTTGACGCCACACTCACGCAACCTCCTCGTCAATGCCAGCACCACCAATGCCACCAAGGAACTCGACAACCGTGACCTCTGCGCCAAGTCGACTCCAAACGCTACCCATCTCCAGACCAATGATACCACCGCCGATGACCACCATCTTCTCTGGTACCTTTTGGAGCTCCAGTGCGCCCGTCGAGCTGACAATCTGCTCTTCGTCTATTTCGATGGCACCCCCCGGGAATGGTGCAACCTCGGAGCCAGTGGCAATGATGACGTTCTTTGCCTCGATCTCCGTCTCGCCACCCTCAAGAAGTTTGACGCCGATGCGTGTTGGGGAGATAAAAGAGCCGGCTCCCTTGATATAATCCACCTTGTTCTGCTTGAAGAGCATCTCAATACCCTTTGTGAGGCCAACGACCGATTGTTCCTTGGCCTTGAGCATTTGAGGTAGATTGAGCGTTACGCCAGAGACTAGATCCAGCGAGGTGAACTACGCACATCGCGGCCAAGTCGTAGAAGACGTACCTTGAATACCGCGCTTCTCGAGGTCATGTTGTGTTTGGTGGTAAATGTGTGAGTTGTTCAGCATGGCTTTCGACGGTATACACCCGACGTTCAAACATGTTCCACCCAGCGACCCACGCTTCTCAATGCAAGCGGTCTGAAAGTCGTTAGTACGAGTGTGTGAACGACACATAGGGCCCAGGTACCTTTAGACCGAGTTGCGCGGCCTTGATAGCTGCAACGTAACCGCCCGGACCTAGAGAAATGGTCAAGACGCGCTGCGGAAACGAATACCTTGGCTCACCTCCGCCGATGACGACCGCGTCATAGGACCCGGAGGGCGTTGCGAGTCCACGCAGTGCCCCGAGTTGAATAACAGAGTCCCGCAACCGCCGTGCGACGTGCTGCAAGAAATTCAGGTAAAGTAGTCGCTCGAGACGGTGTCGGACATACTCTTTGTGTTGCTCTCTGCAGCATGTTTTTGAACGGCAAGGAGGAAACTGCAATTTGCATGCTCCGGGAAGAAACGGTCACATAATGCGTGTGACAATTATCACGTGATGTGACACACTCCCATGTCGGTCCGCTCGGCCCATACACCTAATCAAAAGTGATTTACTACTAAATTACTAGCACACATTACAAAGTAGTACGATGTCCGTTGACGTTAATATCCCGGTTGTAAATCTACAAAATGAAGAGCTTGACTACAGTCAACATGATTGTGTTGCACTGCTAGTCGTCTGCGCTTCGGGCTCCGAGTCTATTCTGTTCACTTCGGACACGGTTACTTACCCACAATGGGCCAATGACGTGATCCCATCAGCCATTCGCACAGGTCTGGCACCGGAGTGAACAGCCTCCATTACGCGCCCCTGGTACCTTCAGACATGCATTTAAACCTACGCACGGGGGAGAACATCCCATTCTCGCTTTCCGTCTTCTGGCAAGACTTGCAGTTCGTTACATGGCCCTCTTGGCGTCCAGCTCTCTCCATTCGTTTCCTTCAACAGCCCGGGATGCTGTTGGGTCCAGTCCTGCTAGCGCACGCACGGAGCATTTTCTACATATCACGGGCGAAGTGGTGCGTTTCGTCATATTCGTTGACATGCTTTCATCTCATCATCCAAAAGACTAATCCAGTCCTTCTCGGTACGGGCATACCTTATGCTTCTGGATTTGTCGATTTTAATTGATTTCTCAGAAAATTTTACGGTGGAACATCCAATGGTTCACTCTGCGATCATGTTTGGACATGGAAGATACAGCGCAGGTCTCCTGATCGAACTGGCAGATAAATACAAGATCGATACGAACGATGCGGAGCAAGTGGAGGAAACGAGGAATAAACTTCAGTGAGTCTTTTTTGGATCATCCAAGAACCTCGATCTCATATACTTGCCCAGGCCTGTCGTCGACCGCATGAACATGTTTGCACCTCAACACGCGCGAGTCCAAAAAGAGGTATGCATCCACATTCTAACGGACATTTGAAAACACCAATCGGGTTCGCCAGATGATCCTCTTTGCGTCGGCCTCGAAACCTTTCATCTATGCTCCCCTCAGCAATGTCCGAGTAAAGAGACGAGAAACTCTAGAAGCTTACAACGACGAAATTAATACACTTTACAAGACCATAGCCGGAGCTTCACAGATCGAACTGAAACCACCAAAGATCTGGAGCCCTAATAATTCTCTAGCTTATATTCGGGGTATCATTGCTGCCGTATTGGGCACGAAACTCGATGACAATACGGACTTTTTTGATCACGGAATCGATAGGTATGCTCTCTATCTGGCCGCCCGTCATGTACCCTTACCTTGCCTCTCCAGCCTACAAGCGACACGCATACGCATAATACTCTTTCACGCTCTTCGAACCAGCGCAAAGCTCGATTCACGAAAGCTCTCGGGCAACGTCGTATACCAGTATCGCACCATCGCCAGCCTCGCCACGTTTGCATCTCGCACCGCGCTCGCCAATTTCCGACAGCGAACCGAGTCGAGTCTGGCGCGATGTCTCGAGATGACGGAAATGGTTCAGACACACTCGCAGGATTTCCCAGAACATACGCCCGTGATGTCACCGCCAACTGAGGACGTCGTCTTGATCACCGGCACGACGGGTCTCTTTGGCTCGAATTTGCTAGCACGGTTCTTGGACAGCCAGACGGTCGCCAAAGTTTACGCTCTCAATCGGAGGAAAAGCAGACCGGGTTCGGTCGTAGAGAGACAAGCATCATCGTTCCAAGCGTTCGGACTGGACCCAGCCCTCGCTCGTCATCCAAAGCTAGTTCTTCTCGAGGCGGACGCAAGTCGTAGTCAACTCGGCTTAGCCCAAGAGCTGTACGAACAGGTGCTTGTTCCCTCGTCAACCGCAGTTTGGATGAACTAATGATGCTTGCAGCTGCTCTCCTCGGTGACCCACATCGTCCACAATGCATGGCTCACGACCTACGACGACACCCTCCCCCTCAGCATCTTCGACAACAGCTTCCGCACGCTCCGCAACCTCGTCGATTTTGCCCTCGTCAGCCCCCTCTCCAGCCCCCCTCGCCTCCTCTTCATCAGCTCGACCGACACCGTCCGCGGCGCATCCGACACCATCCCTAGATCCACCTCCGCCTCCGACAAGGACGGCCCCGCGAGCGCATGCAACGCAGCTGGCGGAGCCTATGGCGAGTCAAAGTGGGTAGGCGAACAGATTCTCCTTGCCGCCTCTGCCGCGACACCTCTCCGGCCCATCTCATTCCGGCTCGGCCCGCTCTGTAGCGCACCCAACGGACGCTGGCGCGACGACGCCCACCTACCCACGATCGTACATCTCGGCTCCGCTCTCGGAGCCCTTCCCGATATCGACGAGGTTCGTCCCTCCCCCCTTCCCCTTTCCCTCAGTTCTCGTACTGACCTACCACCCCCCCCCCTCCCCCCGAGCAGACCGTCCACTGGATACCCGCACACACGGCCGCCCAAGCCATCCTCGAACTGCGCAACGCGTCCCAGACGCACGTCCCCATCGTCCACCCATCGCCCGTCCCCTCCCTCTCCCTCCTCCAGCACACGAGCTTCGCCCTCGGCCTGCCGCTCGTCCCACTCGCCGAATGGACGGCGCGTCTCGAGGAGCGCGTGCACGCCGTGCCGCCGCCGGCAGCTGTCGCAGCGCGACTGGACGACCCCGCGCTCATGCTACTTCGGCATCTCGAGCGCGCCGAAGATCCGACGGCCGTGATCGCCCCGGACGACGCTGGCACGCGGGTATTTGAGCGCGTGCGGGTAGTGGACGACGAGGCGTGGGTGGCATCGCCGACGTTGAGTGGTGGTGTGGATCCCCTCGGGGGCGCCGACGTCGCGCTGTGGCTGGGATATTGGCGCGAGGCGTGCATGATCCCGGACGAGTGAGTAGCATACGACTGACTCGTACGAAATTCCTTGTACATTCCGATCGCATCGCATGCACCCATCTAATACATCCACACATTCATATTCTATTACACAAAAACACATCAAAAAACAATAATGATAGAAGAAAAACACGCGAATTCCACCCCCCTCCCTTCTCACAATGCCATCGAAATCCCCATCAATACGGGCCAAATCACGAACACGAACCGAAACTTGAGCTTTTCGACGTCGACGCCCCGCTTTGCCGCGTTCGACGCACGCTGCGACTGCGCCTGTCCTTGTGGAAATGTTCCCGAAGGCGGCGGAACGCCAGACGGTACCGTCGATCGCGTCGTCGTCCGCATCGAGATCGTGGTGTTGGTCGCCGTAAAGAACCCAGAGCCGGTCGTCACCACCGTCTTGAGCCCAGACGCAGTGCTCGTCGTGCCTGTCAACCCAACGCCAGTGTTCGCGCCAGTGCCCGTAGTTCCTGTTGACCCGGTGACAAAACCAGAACCAGAACCGCTCAAGGCTTGTGCCTGCGCCGCCAACGCAACAACACCGCTCGTCGCCGACCCCAGCCCCGTCCCAGTCGTGGTGGCGATCGTCCCATCAGCGCTCGCCGGCACGATCGTAAAATCGGCCGAATAAATCACCACGTCGACCGGTTTGCTCGTCGTAAACCGGATCGCGCTGTCCACGTACCAACGAACCATGATCAGTCTTTTTTTTATTTTATGACGGCAGAAGAGGGTGAGCAACGAAAAAGAGAGAGAACGGGCGGAGCGTCGACAGTGACCCCGATCGCATCTCGAGACAGCCCTCCGCCGTTCACTAGCAACGACCAAGACCAAATCTCGTTTCTCGATCTCGACTTCTAAATTCTGATTCTCGACGACCGTTGTCCTCCTCGGACCCCATCATCACCATCACCATCTCGAAGATCTATGCACTTGCAAAAAAAAGAATCGTAGGGCACCGAAGACCACGGGCCGCCTCCATCAAACAAGGAAAACCCAATACCAAAAAAAGAGACAGAGACAGAGACCGAGAACATCACTCACAACGTCCCCCGACCCCTCCCCACGACCCACCCCGGAACGCTCACTCGACACGTCTTCTGCGTTGGATCCACGCCCACCGCAAGCTCGGCGAGACACGTCTGGCCGTTTTCGGCGCGGTCCGATTCGTCAGAGTGGTCATGCTACACCCATCACGGAAGCGTTAACGGACGCACCTCGCCATGCCACAACGACACGTCCACCGCGCCCATCTCGTTCAACAATGGCTTTTTCCCGTCCTCGACCCAGCTTACCAACATGGGCGCGTCAGTCATCCAGACCGACGCTTGGACGGGCTGGGTCGGGTATATCGAGGTGCGGACGCGCCCCAGACATGCGCCGATGAGAAACAGGGTCGTAGACAGTTTCATTTTTTTTCAATTTTTCTAAAGGAGAGGACACAGACCGGCTGTAAGGCGAAAAACAACGTTCGAAACGCAGAGGTGCGAGACGAAAAGAATCAAACGCGACGAGATCACGTGCATGCAAAATCAACCATAGTCATTCAAGAGGTCGTTAGGCGAATGCTAAGTAAAAGATGACAAACGAGGGAATACAAAAAAATGATTGAATAAACTACACCGCTTCTAGAGTACCTGAGTGAAGAAAAAAAAGACCAAAAAGCCAGGTGATTAGCAAAAAATCCAAATCATTGTCCACGGATCACATCAATCGTTCCTTGGCTTGCACTGCTCGGAGCCATATCTCGCCGGGACGACTGCGCACAGAATCAGTAACCCGTGTGGCCATCCCCAACGACGGCAACGCACCTCTTTTCGCGCAAGATTCGCCATACACGTTTATTCTCCCTCTCCTTTTCGTTGCGCATCTTGGTGGCGAGCGACTCTGCTCTGGGCGGGAACACGCCAGGCCCGCAGCGCGATTGCAAATCCGCCAACCCTTCATGCGTCCCTTCCGACTCGAGGACGACGGTGCCGTACCAGCCGGAATCGATATAATGCCCGTCCACGTTGGGAATGGGAACGCGCGTCGGACGCGAACGGTTCTGAGGTGGGCGAATGGTAAACGTGGAGCGATGCACCCATCGGACTACGTCGTGCAGCGCCCCATGTGGGCTATGACACGGACATGAGCACAAACTCTCGCGGACGTCGGACGAACACGCACGTTTCCGTTCGAGCACGGTCTTGCAGCAATTGGAGATTGGCCGCAATCTCGCGTCCCCATGCACTTACGTCAATGTAGACGATCGGATTGCAGTGGGGGTTATGTGAAGCAGAACCGCCGATACGAATGACTCGGTGAAAGTACGAAGGCGAGAACGCCAAACTGTGGAAATAGGGCGATAGTTCACCCACACGGGAGTACCTGTAGTCCAGATCCTGCGACCAGTAAGGGCCGCGCAGCAACAGAGATCCGAGGAGAGACGTACCACGAGATAGCTCCCGTCCCATATCAATCGACCCAGGTTCCCTTCGTCTCCGACAGCGACGTCCCAAACGATATCACCCACTCGCAAGAGCTTGAGTACACCCGAACGTTTCAGCTCGGCCTCGCATTCCACGACGCCCGCATCAGACAACCAGTCGCCCTCGGGAGAAGGTACAAACACTCTCAAGACCGGTGCACGACCAGGTCGATAGAGCGACGATCTGAATTTAGGGATTAACGCCGACGACGAGGAATTTTCATTCTTGCCGTGGGAATGATTGCGAGAGTGGGAATAGGAAGAAGTCGGGGATGGCGCCCGGCTTGAGACACTGGGCTGACGAGTGCCTGGACCTGTTGGGTGCCTTGCCTGCAGTGTCTTGAGGTACCTGGCCTCGGACTCTGCCTGAGCGCGGAGACGAAGAACCAGCCGGGTATACGACCGCGTGGTGAGTGCCAGTGCAAGAATGTCGGGTGTATCAGATGTCGTCGGCGCCTTTTGACCCACTACCTTGGGCTGCAGATACGCATTGGCCAGGCGGGCATATTGATGGGTTGGCATCGCCACCCCGCGCAGATAGTCGTGGAGATCCTACAAACGGTCAGCGATAGCAGAGACGCCACATGGACCAGACTTGCCTTGAGCGACAGTTCGAGCGGCTCTGCCCATTCATAGTTCCACTTGGCATACCCGACCGTGCTCAGGAAGCGTTCTAGAACAAACTCTCGAAGAATCCTGCTCTGAAACAGTTCTCGGATCTGCCTGTTTGCGCTATAGAGAGCAAGCCACTCGGAATAGGAAAGGAACGAGAGAAGGACTGGCAAAAGGTTCGCGTCGGACATGAATGCCAAGATGGGGAAATAGGTCGGAGGAGGGGTTGGTTGTCGCTCCGACTCCTCTGCCAGCTGCTTCGCGACGACGTCTGCGACGACCGGGGGCGGTGCTTTTTCGAGCCATTGACCACGTCGTTGCTGGCGTGCAGCCTTGTAATCGTCGGGGGGCGTCAACGGCGACTTGACTGCAGCAAGATCGTTGGGAAGTGGGGGGACGTGACCGTCTTCTGAGATGCCGTCGCGAAGGCTCGTGCAGCACGACGAGGGCGTACTGCTCCTCGGCTTGAGCATCTTGACACCCTCGACTCTAGCAAATGGATCGTCGTCAAGGAGGAGAGGGTTGCCGGGCTCAGGGAGGGACGGCTGTGGTGCAGGTTTCTGAGGGGTCGTGGGACGTGCCTTGGTGAGGACACGTCGCGCGTGTTCAGTGCCAGCAGATGACGCCAGGTTGCCCTTGCTGGACTTGCGGGCGAGATGGGTCGCGTCATCAAAGGCAGCACTGACGCGGTGGCCGTGGGATCCAGAGGAGACGGAGCTCTTGCGACGAGCGTGGGCGGCCACGGGCGAGGGCTCGGCAGGAGGCGAAGGGTAGGGGTTGGTGGTGACGGCGGCAAAGATGAGCGGCCCCTTGCGGAGTGGGGTAAAGTCGGGATTGCCCGATCGCAACATGTCGAACAACATGGGCCGCTCAAGGTCGGATTGGGAGTTTTGGCGGGCGAGGGTCCTCCGCTCAGGGTAGCTGGTGGGAGGAAGAGGGGGACGATGTACGCGAGGGGACGTGGAGGGACGCGACGTGCTGCGGTCGGCATTGAACTGTAGGTTTATAACACGTTAGAAATGGCGAAAAAAATATGTAACATTCCAGATCGAATTACGGACCGAATGCAATAGCGACCCGACGGACTTGCCTGAATCGATTACCTAATAGTAATTGTGTATGAGAAACAAGGACAAACAAGAGCGGGGAGGCGCCGGCAGGATAATCACCGAGCTCCACAGTGGGCCAGGTGTAGCAAACCCGGATATGACGCCCAAACGAGAGCTGGACTCACCCGTGGAGCGGAGAGCGAGCTCGCCGAGGTAGAAGTGGGATACGATTTTTGGGTTGCATCGGTGTTGCGACTGCTCGAGGAATGGCTCGAAGTCGATCCAGACTTCTGGGGTAAAGACGGGGGAGGATGTCGAGTGTCCATGTGGGGCGAAGTGTGAGGGCGTATGGAGGGAAATGAACGAAATTGATTGACGACAGAGGTCACGTTGGCGGCAGATAAGGACTCCTCAAAGTCAAAA
>JBBPMM010000780.1:0-13255 GCA_038090335.1 Solioccasus polychromus
TCCATTCCTTTGGTGCCCAACCATGCTTTCCACCACCTTCCTTCCAACAGTCATAATTCTTATGCCCATACCACCCATAGTTATTGCAGTTCCCATCAAACTGCTTGATACATCCTTTTCCTCTCTTTGGATCCAAATTAAATGCCACATCATCCTTGTCTGCTTTAGGTCAGATTGTCCCTTGTGTGACAAATTGGTCATATGCATCATAACCATAGCCATAAGTTCAGTGCTAGAGATCTGGCAGTTTTGCCAGCACATACATATTAGATGATACAGTGGTGAGGATGGGGTTATAAGAGCAGGGTAATGACATAAAGATAGTATTGAATAGCTCCATCTCAGAAATGGGGTTACCAACTGTGGCAAGTTCTTCACAAAGCATTTTAATCTTCTCAAGATGAGCACAAGCATCACCTTCCTCTTTGAGCTTTATTTCAGCAAGCTGACACCATTTTTCAACACTGATGGCAAGTGACCAGTTCTTGAACTTGTTGCAGAGTGCTATATAAAACTTGTGTGCATTGGGTTTTGACATAAGATTGACAAAAAGGGAATCAGGTATCATGACTATGATTTGCTGTTGTACAATTGCATCCTCCTCAATCCATTTCTGATGAGCAACTTCATAGTCTTCTATGGCTTGTTTTTCTGCAGGCATAGTTGGTATCCACACAGCTGCCTTCCCTAATGCTGGGTCCACTGGCATAGTCTTTGTTTCACATAGGTATCCAATAAGGCTGTTATGCTGAGGCTAGTAACTCAGCTAGTAACTGATGAGATATATGCGATGGTATATGCTAATATGTCGTCGAGGTAACCCTAGAATGATTACAACGAGAATGGTCGTCTCCCAATAGAGGGTATCGACATGTCCGTATGGAAGGTCTTGAATGGTGGCAAGAAAGATGATAAGTTGATATTGCACTCCTCGAAGAGTGAGGAAACTCCTTAGCATGGTGGCTGAGAGTACCAGAATGATGACAGGGTCTCGCTCGTCCTGAGCAGCTTGCTGGTTACTAGGCTTGAATTGTGTAGAACTAGCTAGGGTACAGAGAAGAGGTGTCTACCTATTTATAGGTAGAGGGGATGTGCACAGACCAAGAAGGAAAAGGAAACTATCTAGAACGTTCCAGAGAATGACAACTATATATGGCAACCCTTAGCTCCGGTGCTTCAAGGTAAAATGGAAGGAATTGGAAAACGGGGAAGATAGGAACAAGTGGTTGGAGAAAGTAGGAAGTATACGGAAAGAATAGGAAAAAGATAGGGGTTCCAGTAGAACTGTAACAAAGGCCATGAGCTGTGAGTGATACTTTGAGCTGCCATTTCCATATTGGCCAGTCTTTCCCTGAAGCATCCAGCTTCAGGACCTTGAGTACTCTGTCTTCAACTCTGCTAGACATTATCCTAGGTGGTTCAACAAGTGTGGTATCTAACAAGTGAGGGTGTCAACTTTTTTGTTCTTGGCACCAGGGCTCATAACCTGTATGAGTATGAGACTCAGACACATGACATGTGACTGTATTACCTGTATGAGTATGAGACTACAGTACAGGTTAGTTACAAGTAGGTAAGTAAGTGAAGAGTAGTATCATACCCCAGACACACAACATAGTGCAACTGAGGAAAAAGGGAAAGGAGCCATATGGTACAATGTCTACCAGATTAGTAAGCTATGTTTGCTAAATACATCTAAATAATCTGACACAAAGATGTCTGTATATCATAATGATGACAACTAAACTTAGCTGTGACAACTACACAGGTGAACATCTATGAGTGCAGGGATGCCACAGCCATGTTTACGGCATGTGGCTTTGCCATGGGATCACCACCAAAATGGTGTGTGGCAGGGTTTGTCCGCCTGTGGCAAACACTGCATCCCGGTAACAATGTGAGTTGCCGAGCATGAGTGCAGATCCGAGTTGTGTAGATGTAGGACTACGGAGGAAGCCCCAGCGTGTGAGTATCTAAATACATACCAGATTGATTCAAAGTCACTGGTCACAGATTGCTAAGCGTTGCGTGGCTCTTGGCAGTCCTTTGGCAGGCGTTATAAGCCGCCAAACTCCACTAGCAACTCCACCTCTCTCGCTGTCGATAAGGTTCAGTGCAGTGGATATGTCTTCCCCAGTTTCATTTGGGCCTCTTTATGGGGCATTGTACTTTGCAGCAGTGATATCCACGGCCTTTTACAGTATGATATGCATGCAAACGTGAGTATTATTTTTCTTACCCTACTTGTAATATACCAGTTAACGGCCAGCTACGTTTTTACCTTTCGATTAGAACTCTTTATTTCATTCGGTGAGTCTCACATTTAAGTTCTACTTGTCTTCGCCCTTTATGTCTTCACCTTTTAGTTACCAAAACGATTCTCCACGCATGAAATATTTTGTAAGTAAGCTTATAAAGGCTCCAGTATATCTCGCTACAGCTGAATTGCAGGTAGCTCTTTTGTGGTAACTTCTCTTTTACCTTGTTTGATGTCTATAACTGTTTACGACTCAGGGCAATGAATACTGTTCACCAAGCACTTACTATCTGTGGGAGTTAGTGTCGTCACATATGGCCCTCAATACTTCGTTTAAAGCTTCTGTCCAAAACAGCATACAAATATATCAAGATTGGATTGGAGAGCCCGACAGGATACTTGTACACCATTCCGTTAGCAGTTGCTCCTTAATCTTGCTCTTCTTGTCTTAACTTTCTAACCAGGGATCTTATTGTAAGTTCATCTTTGAAACGTGAGTTGCCCAAAGATACAGATACGACCCCAAATTTCAGTTAGGGGTGCTGCTGATGGTGACTCATGTTCTCTTTTCTGGAAGTGTCATTATTGACATTCCTAAGATGCTCATTTCGTTACCTACACAAGGCTTTTTCGTTTATCGAATCTATATATGTACGGATTTCCAATATTCTCGTTCCCCATGTTCACGGCTGGATAGTCAGTGGAAGGAAAATTATAGTGCCTCTCATTTGGGTAAGTATGTAGATAACTAGCTCGTCTCGTTCTCGATTAATCCTCGAAATATAGGTACCCTTAGCGCTATATCAATTCTGCGAGGCACTTGTGTACGTTGTGAAACCACTGTATATAACTCCATCAGGGTCTGTTAGTTGCAGACTGTAAACCATTCGTAACACTCACAATCCCTTTCAGCGTCCAAGCGGTGGGCGTAACTACGCTCGTCGATACATTCTACACGGTATTTGTACCCTCTTTTTGTCTCGCATTGAGATGACTTAGTGTCCGATGACAGGACATGGCCGCCTCATACTGCGCTGTATCCGCCGCCGTCGATGTATTAATTGCAATTTCGATGACCTTTTTACTCACTCGCGAGCGTGGTACAATCAAATACAAAAGGTGGGTTGGCAAAATCATCATTGTGCATTCGGGTCTTATCTGGGATTTGAAAGCACATCAAAACTCGTACAACGCCTGCTGATTCTAACACTCATCACTGGCACCTGGACTGCCATTTTCGCAGTGCTCGCGACTATCTTTGTGCGTCTAATACTGGAATTCATCGAACTATTTACGAGTAAACGTGCATATGGCAGCTGCTCGTATCCCCGAAGAATCTTGTTTGGAGTGTGTTCTCCATACCACTTTGTTCACTTTACTGCAACACGCTACTCGCGAACCTGAACGCGAGAGTTTACATAAGGAATGAGGCTCTAGACCATGGAAGCGCGGACATCACGACAACCATTATTCAAGGTTATTTCAAATGAAACAGAAATTTTGGTTGGTTTACTTACACGGCCGCATGTAGGGAGTTGAGACGACGATTGATGTGGTGACTTCCCCGGATACTGGCTAATTATCAAACAATAAAAGGTATGGGTGAGACCCAGTTTCAATGGTCTGCTTTGTTATACTATACATCCATTCTCTTTCTAATTATTTATATCTCATTATCATTCCTACTTATCCCTGTGACACCAATCGCAATAAAAGCTAGCAGTCAAGTCTGACCTAATGGTCGCCATCGCATCCTGTGGTGCCCACAAACACAGATACGGGATATTGCCGTTATCATTATGCTGCGTTAACGAATCCCTCAATGAGTTCATCTTGATTTTTTTTTCCTAAGTCGCCGTGTGTCCGGCGTTCTGTGAAACCAGAGGCTCTTGCTAATTCGAAACAACGGCTCATCACATAGGTTCCTTTGCGTAATACGGCAAGGTGTGGTCTTCGGCCTTACTTCACGCTCTCCCAGATTCCACAGGTTTCATGGGACTTCGGATGGCGGGCAATGTTCGACGGAACGGGGAAATGTGGCACGTATTATGGTAACATCCGAAAGACTAACTACATGAGCATCGATACTTACGTGATTTCTCACTCTTGGCATCAAGGTGGTGTACACTGTATTCTCGAAGCTGGTTGCACTGCTCGATCAGGTGCCGGATCTTGTTGATGTGTTTGCTCACGTTTCCAACGGAGAGCGATCGGGAGAAAATAAAGCCAACTTACGCTGGAACGTATCGACATATGCGTGAACGAATCTTGTCCTCTCCACACTGAAATAATCACCATGGGTAAACGGTGAAACGTAAAGCTTTGGAGTTTCCATCTCCGACCGACCGTAGAAGTTTAACAAGAGCAATTGATTTCTTTATTGTCCGTTCGGTGCTGGCTGTCTTATCCAGCTGTCTGAGCAGTTATTCGCTTGGTCAGGACCGGATTCATCGTTTTATGGAAAAACGCTGAGATGCCTCCCCCTAATCATAAGGCACGTCTTTGCTTAGTCCTTCATTATGGTATTTGTGAAGGTCTGTCTGTATTCACTGGATATCGTTGAAGCGACATTTACGAAGCGTACCTACCCTTGTCCAAAAGAAAAAAAAGTCTGGGGAATGAACTGACACTCTCGGGCTCCGCCTTCCTCATCCATGGCACTGCCAAACCGCTCGATCGGTGCAGGTTGAGTGGGATGGATTTCATAGGATCTGGACAAAGACATTAAGCCAGGGCGAGTTGCTAATGGAGAACCTAATGGCAGAAAGGCTTGTGCAAGGGCTACACCGGACTCCAAGGCTGCTACGCTATGCTAACCAACTGGCTAAGACCGGGATCCTGCCCAGACCAGACCAGACTGGCACAATGATCAGACACTCATTGTGATTGTTGGCCCGTGAACGTCTGAGGTGCCAGCAGGCCCCTGGTCGGACACCGGTCTTCACTGTTTTGGTTTCGGTACTGCAAAAAACCTCGCAAATCGAATCAGCGTCACCATGCAAAGTGATGAAGTACAGGGTCGATCTAAGGAGATAGGTCGAGAATGGGATAGAAAAATGGTTGGATTAATCGTTAAGTATTGGAGTCTGAACCCCCCGAGGTTCTTCAAAAGTGATATAACTAACAGCCAAATTCTGACTGGACATGGATCATGTGACTCACGCACCATTCGTTTGATAAATAATTGTGCAACTTATCGGTGCACAGTGCAGCCATCTGATAGAGATATCACGCCTCACACCTGTGTGAGGCACTGCAATACATGGTTGTGGCCGACGCGGCAGTAACCTTCATCATTTGAAATTGTTTACAGATCTTATAGCAGAGTTGTCACGCCTAGAATGGTCATGTGGCTCAATGATGTTTACCCGGAGGAGAATCTGTGAACACATAAGTTTGGAAGATGGACGTTCTTGAGTAATAGGTTAAAAATATGCACCAAAACTTATTTCCGTATCAAACGGTCGGTTGATCGAACATACAGCATCAGATCAGAGGTCGGGAATTCTCAACAGATTTAACGTGTGCATACATGTCACTGACAACCACAAGAAATGGCGTACCTTGTCCGTTGTCGGGGAAGCTCTGAAACCGGAATACACTAAGGGATTGTGATGAATAAAACATTGACCGCAGATGGTTCGCTGTTTGAAGATTTGCACGGTCCGTAAACAGGCTAGCTCAGTAAGTTCGAACTGTACTTGCCTAACTTGAAGCGTGTGAATTGTCACAGGACTCTAATAACGCTGTTTTTTCCCAGACACTGATTCATTACACTAATTTGCCAACCACTTTCGGGCGAATATTCGCAACCTGTCAGACTCATCCGGCCTGAAGAGAATGGGTTAAACACGTGGTGCTATTTTTCAAGCCTGCGAGCCCACATTCGTACCGAATTTTTCTCTCTTCAGTGTCCCGACGGCGGAGATAAGGTGACCTTCCGGTACAACTCTGGGTACCGAGGAGTAGAGCTTCGACCTCCATATATACCCGCGCTAGAATCAGAGATATGAATAGATCAAATAAATATTGGAGCACGGCATTAGCCTCGGAGTCTGAATCACCGCAACTATATATCTAGTTTGAGCCTCAGCTGTTATTCTCACGGAAGGAGCTCAACCCTACGTGATGTTTTCGAAGGAATGAAGGCTCTAATTTGGGAAACAAGGCGACTAAGCCGATGTTGTGGTCAGCATCAGGAAATAACTGGGTCACCTGGTCGAAGGGTGATGTGTCATGTGCAAATGTGCATCGCCTGGGTTCATAAATGATATCACTGATTAGTGTGCTTCGCTGACACCGATTTGATGATTCCCAGGCCGTGCTTCGCATGCACTACTCGTGTAGGAAAGGAGGCGATTATAAGGAGGCAGCCGCCACTTTTAGCTCTGTCGCATATTCTCGCTGGTCGAAACAAGGTAGACGACCATCCACCATGTCCTCGATTCCAGCTCCTCCATTTGGCCCATTGTTCGGCGCACTGTACTTCGCCACAGTCATATCCGCTGCTTTTTATGGGATGGCGTGCATGCAATTGTATGTGATATTCTCCACCAATATCTGCAAGCCCTTTATTGACTAGAAGCACTTTTGTAACTGAAACAGATACATATATTATATCCGGTGAGACATATTGCTCCTGTGCTGCTTGTTGCCTTATCCTGTTTTATTAAAAGCTATCAAAACGATCCATTACGCACCAAATGCTTTGTGAGTGCTCGAAAGCGAACTATATTCCATGATGAATTATCGGATCCCAGGCCTTTTTCTCGTGGTAAGCCCTCTATTAATTCAGATTGTGATACCTCCAACCTAGAACAGGGCATCGAATACAGTACATCAAGCTCTACTCATTAGTGGAAGTTCGTGGATACGCAACGCTAGAGAGTCATGTCTAATGCTCATGCATCACATAGCGTACAAATACATCAAGTTGGGCCTTGAAAGCCCGATAGGATGGCTCTACGGAATTCCGTTAGTTGTTACTTTCCTGAATCTTAAGCTTTACATATTAACAACCTCATCCAGTGATCTTATTGTAAGTTACATTTCTGGAGTCATTTGGAAGATCTACTTACAGATAATAGCTAGGTGTGCTTTTGACGGTAATCACCTGTTCTGATTCCCCGAGATGACACCGCTAACATTTTCAAGACTTTGGTTTCATTACCTACCCAAGGGTTTTTTGTGTATCGAATATATATATGTGTGTATTTCTGGTCATTTACTCTCCTATATTCACGGCTATTTAGTTAGTGGAAAAAGGATTGTAGTGCCAATTGCATGGGTGAGCATCGTTGTTTCATAGCATCTCTTTCATTTCGAATTGCAATGTAGATTCTCCTGGCTGTCTCCCAGCTTGGTGAGAGTTTGCAAAACTGGAGATGCTAGAATCTAACGATATTTTTAATCTCAGTGCTCACTCTCCGTAAGCAATCGTATTTCGCGTTTATACAAGTAGACACTGACGTGGAAGAGCTTAGTTTACGTGATCAGGGGAGTATATGTTACAAACGGGTTGGTCACTTTCTCTGCGAAAGCCTTCATCACTCAGGTACGTTTCAAGGGGTATTAAAGCGGTCAATGTAGCTACGCTGGGCGACGCGTTCTATATGGTAAACAAACATTTTTACCTGCTGGAATGAAAATGATTGAATCGCAACAGGCCGTATCCATCGCATACTGCGCCGTAACCGCAGGTGTTGATGTAATCATTGCAATTTCCATGGCGATCCTACTTACTCGAAGGCGAAGTACGACGGGTTACAGGAGGTGAGCTGGGGAGCTTCCCTATAATTGTTTAGTCGGACCTGATTCTTTCTCGAAGTACCTCTAAACAGCTGCAACGCCTTATCGTATTCGCAATTATCAGTGGTATTTGGACTGCCGTTTTTGCATTGCTGGCCACGATCTTGGTGTGTGGTTCATGCGCTTGATGAAGCTTTTCAATCTGAACAATTATCTATCACGACAGCTGCATGTGTTCCCGACAACTCTCATTTACACTGTATTCTCTATCCCACTTTGCTCACTTTACTGCAACACGCTCCTTGCAAACCTAAATGCAAGAGCGTATATGAGAGGCGAATCTACGCACCACCCCGGCACGGACATAATAATGAGTGGACTGTCCGGATCAGACCCCAACAGGTCAGCTTCCAAAGCAGAGTTCACTTCTCGCGACATTTTGGTGGGCATCTGGTCCTTTCAGTGGTCCTAATCTGAAACGGGTTCTTTAGAGCGTCTGGAAGACCACTGAAGTTGTGTCCGAATAACAATGATACCCGTACGACAAATAATTAGTTAACGTGGACTCGTTGATGACACTCTTCTCTATACCTCATTGTGTCGTTATCGTGTGTCTTTCTGGTTATAGGAAAACGGAATAGGATTCTCACCTCGAATGTGGCTAGTTTGATCCTTAGTATATAGACTCGTATCATCAGCCGATTACACGGGGCTAGATCAAGAATTATCACCCATATATTACCATGTATTACTGCGCTACGACAGTGGACGGATCCGATCAGAAACCGATCAGTAGTGGACACCAAAAATTTTCGCTCAGACGATACGATTGCTTTCGCATCCAAAACATCCAAGTAATTTCACATGAGTCTGCCATGCTACATCGAATTGAATTGAAGGCAAACTCTCACGCCTGGTTCTTCAAGTTCGCCGTGATGGCTGCGGGACTGCGGAAACTGGAGGCTTTTTCCAATTTCGGAGCGCCAGCTCACGATATCTACACCATTGTGGCAAGCAAGATTACGCTAGCATTCTTCCTACGCATTTCAAAGGCCGTTATCTGGTCTTTTGTCGGTTTTGGTAGGCGCGTGGATAACCCGGGCATGAAGGACGGTCAAAATGCTCGGTGGCACGGCCCATGTAATTTATATTCGATCTGGCTTGAAGTATACAGTAGAAAATGAAACCAGCACGAACATAGAGGTTTTATATATGAAGTTCGAACGCCAGTCTTAAAAGTTTAGTAGAGAAAGACCATGTCAAAAACCTGCATTCATAATTCAGTTTGTAAGGGCACGTTTTGGTGTGAACGTGGAAGGTGTGCGAGGCCTAGGGGGAAGGTAACTGGTCTAAAGAGGTCCCGATCGTGAGGGTGAGGTACGGGAAGAGAGTGACTACAGTTGGTGGATCGGCGGAACACCTGTGGGGGACTTCAGTGGTTCGATCCCATTATCCGATAATGGATAGAGAAGTACATGGTAGCTTATATATGGGACAAAAAAGGCAATGCTCTGAATCAGCTCGGGCCGATACTGTTTCCGGATGCACAGCCTTACAAGTCGCAACAGGTTGTCGTCTGATCAATCACTCGAGGCCCCGAGCTCTCAGAATAGTGGTTCGAACCACTACGCAATCTTCCAAAGGCAACAGAGGTCTCCGCCACGATATCGGTTTATGCATTGCTAGCAATAAGTATCTCGTTAGCACCATCCCTTTCTCTGCGTGTTGACTAGGAATGGTAGGGCATTTGTGAAATCACCCTTGTTTTGCCCTATTGTCTCAGTCATTCACTACAGTCACCTTTGTCATTTTGGCAGGATCCTTCTCTGTTCCCTTTTCCTTTACTTCCTCACCCTATCGTCCTCTAGCACACGTTTCCAAAACCTTCATATTCCCTATTAACCTCTGAGTCGGGCACCCGTCTCTCGCTGTGATATTTCCCTAATTTTTTTCGTTCTGAAACATCCTCCCCGATTCACTCTTCATTTTGGTTGAAGCATCTAGGTCTTGTCCACTGACATTTACTATAAGCCCTTGACCATGCCTGCGATCTCAAGAGCTGGGGTTCCCTGACGAACCGGATCGGATTGAATACACCAAACGTCGTTTAGTTTCAAATATGCCTCGTCCTTGACGTGATCTATATGCGGTGTATCACGGAAGTGCAACGTGGTCATGGTGCCGTCCGAGGGAGGGACGTCCAAATGCTGTCGAACTCGAAGAGTTCATGTACAAGCTAGCCATGCTCAATATTGCCATAGTTGACATTTTCTCCGAGCCCTTTAGGAGCCAGGACACACAAGTCGACGAACTCACCCGCCGAGAACAAAGATTGCTAAGAAGACCAAGTTAATGCCATAATCATCAATCTTGCCTGTCTGCTCTTCATTTGCAGTATGCTGCAGTGTTTTGGATAGTTTGTCAATGTCCAGACAAACGTCAGGATCTACGAGCCGGATTGGCTTCGATGAGCTTTTCGGTGCTCTACGTGCTTGTCATCTTTTTCTGCGTCCGTTTCTCATCGTATTAGCATCGACCTGATGTGTCTTGCGGTTACTGCCTTTTTGCGTTCCGCCCTGTCCCGCAAGATACTGACATCCTGTATTCCCAAGAATTGAGACAGCAACCTGAGTCAGATAAAACACGTCATTTCCGACAAGACGGCTATGCTTACCCAAAATTAATGGGGCTCAAAAATACACCTGCTGAACCATTGACGAGGGCGTCGCAGGAGCACTATGTGATGCCACAATGAGAATATGGCACGCAGACACTGTCAAACCCGAGGAGCCCGCTCTCTCCAAGCCCTTTAAGAGCCCATATATGTACCCAGATCGACAGGTTACCTAAATGAACGTGGTACATCACCGCCTTCTCTGTACGTTCGCAACGCGCCACACCATATTGGTGGATTGACCATAGCAAGTTCATCAGGTGAACAACAGACGCATGCGCTGATGCGACTGGCACCAAATGTCAAAGAAAGCATTCCATGCGACGAAAGAAGCAATGGACATACATACCGTGCAGTGCAGGAGATAGGCAGAAAGACAGATCCGGGAGGCACACAAACGTCAGATGGCCACGTGGGCGAGCGGAGTTGTAGAAGGTGTTGACATAACGAAAGCATCAATCGAACAGGGAGTCGATGGAAATGGACGGCGCAACGAAAGGTCATTTCGCACAGTCAAAGTGTCACTCGCGAATGCTTGTCGTATCGGCCAGATTATGGCCACCATGTAGAGTACTAGGGTTGTTACTAATGTTGTGAATTGACATGCCTCATCCGGGTCTGAAAGCTCGACACGGGGGTAAGGGACGGCGTCTTCGTGCGCCACTACGATCAGGGCAACGATTTTTCCGTACAAAGAATATTTCAGTTACCGCAGTCAACCCATTGACAGGGTGTGAACGACGAGTCGGAGAAAACACAGTTACTTCACACCTTGAAGGTGCAATCGCAACCTCACGACACACAGCTCGCCTCAGAACAAGATAGTATATCAGCATGTGCAACCTTTCCGAAATTATGGTTTGTCTGATGCGCAAGAAACGCACCGTTGCGAAGCTCGCCATCAAGTGAGCCGCTGTCGCCGATCAAACACGAAGTTCCGGGTATCGATAGGTTGTGATCAAATCCAGCTATCGTGCTCCACATAGCAGTTCAAATAATTGAACGGATAGATTAGAAGCAGAATAGTACATAAATAAATGAGAGCCCGGACCATGAACCGTACTGCGATCCATGTACCACTAAGAGTACTCAAACTTGATCACATTCGCTGTTATCTGAATGTATTGACACCTCCGTCGTCTTCCAGACTCCCTACAGTCAATATAAGTTCAGAACAGGCGGCAAATATGGCACAAGACTTCACCGTATCGCTATGACACTTCTCGACAAGTGTGCCCTTATCTCGTGAAGCCTCTGACGTCCTGGTTCGCTTGTTTGTCGTGATATTTGTGGTAGTATCGTGGGAAGACTGGCCCAAATTTACATACGACCTCACAATCAAGTTGGCGAGCAGCCTATTACAGTACAGCGAGCAAAGCGGGACGGAGAAAACGATCTAGAGAAGATCCGTCGGGTGGACAATGATCTACCACGTCCGAGTTTCGTTTGAACTTGGAATGAACTAGGGAATTTGCAATGCATGCACCAGAATGCTGATCAGTAGGGAAAAAGCGGCCGCCAAAAGCCGCTGATGATAGCAAGCATCGCGAGGCGGTGCAATAGTCTCGTGGTATTTAGGAAATATGGCAAGTCGTTACAAATGGTAGATAGAAACGTTGGTTGGCCACCTATGGAATGTAGTCGTGCTCCGGCTGCGAGTCATTAAAATGACCATTGCAATCGAAATTAGAATATCAGCAACAGCAGCTCAGAACAGTAAGAAATGGTTAGATCCCGTCAAGAGATGCTCGGTCCTCAGCTCTTAAATGAAAGTGAAACGATTACTTTGTAAAAGGTATTGCCGAGCACAGCTAGGCTAACTTTCTGAAGGCTACACCAAATAAACAAGTGCACACGAGCAATGCAACCTAACCAGAGGCAATAATTCGCAGAGGGAAAAAACTGACCCTTTCGGAGTAATAACAACCGACTTCACGGCATAAACTGGTGATGATCATTAGCATTACTCAATAGGCATTAATAACAGCACACTGAGGTCAGCCACTGGTATGGGGAGGAACAATTAGAGCAGTCACCCGCATTGCATAACATCTTATCCAATTGATAGAGTGCTAGGGAAATATATGTAAATGGTTTAAAATTGAAAATGACAATGCTCTGTACTTACCCATATAAGCAGGGCTATCATACTCTTTTCACTGACTGAATGACTATGAATACGATATAGAGGATACCTGGAAGCACGATGTAGAGGTTGGTGCACCTCTATGTGTATATCCCTTCATTTTCTATATTTCCAACACTTATTCTTTTATTTAACTTCATTCCCTTATGTCTAACGATAGTCTGGAGCAACCGTTCACCCGGTCTACTATAGACTGGTCGGACTACTATGTATACCGATCCGGACTACCCCTTCTCTTGTCTTTTATTATTCAATTACTCTTTTCATAAGTCCTTTCTATTACTTATACCCTTATGCTCATGGCTTCGACGTCGCTTTTGACATTCGGGCCTTTTGTCATTCTTGATATGTCATCAGGTACTCTTTCCATATGATACTTAGAAGTCCGGGAATACCCAGACTATAAAATCTTGTATTCATCATTTGAAAT
>JBBPMM010000781.1:0-13238 GCA_038090335.1 Solioccasus polychromus
TCGGACCTACAGAAATATGGTGAGTATGCCGGAGGAGAATGGAAACGAGATACTGACATGGACGGCAGAGCCGGATGACACGACTGAAGCAAGAGACCAGATCGAAATTTATGGACTAGGACACACATATGTGGTCGCGTTCTCCCTGGATGGAAAGTACATTGTGAGCGGTGACAAAGAATGCAATATTCGGCGCTGGCGAATGAAAATCGGGAAAGAGGTGGGGATGGCAATGGATGCGGGGAATTCTGTTTACAGTCTTGCGGTGTCGCCGGACGGAAAGTGGGTGAGTGGGACAGGTGATGGCTGGGTGGTCGTTTGGGATATAGATTATCACGAAAAGGTGAGAAGTGGAAAGCACACAGCAGTGGTGGCGGTGTGTATGCCGTGGATGTCTCCGCAGACGGGACAAGGATTGCATCCGGATCGAGCGACGGGACTGCATGCGTTTGGTCGCTTTCAACTGGGGAGCAACTCGGCCGTTGGACCCACAACGGGCGAGTTGTTGCGGTCAAATTCTCACCGAATCAACGTCTCATCGCCACGGCCTCGTACCGCGCCTCTGTCCATATTTACGACGGTCAGGATGGCCACCTCGTCGCCGACGCCCCAATCGAGGTTAGCAACACATCCCTCGTTTGGTCCGGCGACAGTAGCCGACTCTTTGCCTTGTCTGTCGGCGGAAGCATCAACTGCATCGCGTCCAACGGTGAAACGCTCTCTCAATGGCCAATTCACAGTACTATCAATCCCGGTTGCATCTCATTGGCCAGTGACGGCTCATTCATCGCGGCCTCCGCAGGCTCGTCCGTCTCATTCTGGGACACTTTAACGTATAAACAAGTCGGATCAGTCATCCATTACTCAGGTGTCGTCGTGTCCATGGCCATCTCGAAAACCTTTGATCTTGTGACCGCTGTGAACGATAAAATCTTCATTCAGAGCCTCCGCAATGTCCAAAATGTCGAGGGACTCCGGGACCAGCTCTTTGACTTGCAACGCGCTTTCGAGCAGAAGAAGAGGGAATTCGACGAGATTTCGGAACAACTACATGGTCAGCTTTCGGACTCCAGGCGTGCACTTCTTCAAAAGGAGAAAGAACTCGAGGAATCAAGTAGGTCCGTTTCCACCTTGAACGCCATCTTAGCGCTAACGTCCGTATCCATTAGACAAGGAAATTGCGTGCCGAGACGTGACCATTCGACAACTAAGCGCCAAGCTTGTAGATTCCGACAACCTCATTCGTGCGCACGAGAAGCTACACGAATGTGAATCCATCTATGCCGACAACCGTGCAGCCGACGCTGCAAAAAAACTCTGCGAAATCGTAAGTGATGCGGCTATCAAGAACTACTCAAGCGCATTGTCGCTCAATGGAGCGAATCGCGGAAAAATTATCCTCAAGCGAAGTAGAGCGTGGATCCTCCTATGTTCTTGGGACAGGGGACTCGCTGATGCAAACAAGGTAGGGCGCATTTCGTGTTACGTCATTCAAACCCCACTAATTGGCATGGTTCAGGCTATCGAGTTTGATCCGAAATCACCATCTGGTTATGAGATCAAGCATGTTTTGCTACTCAGGACCGGCAATTACAATGAAGCCATCTGCGCGTATAAAGATATGCTGAAAAGACTCGAAGAATCGCCTGATCCTCTCGTTCGTAGTAAGTATTTGCCGACCTGGGTGGGAAATTCTCTGATCGCCTCTCCATCTCATAGAATTGCGTAAAAACTATGTGGAACCATCAAAGACAATGGAAGCCATCCGCAGCTCTTTTGATCTAAACCAGCGAGATCTACCACTTGTCCTCATCAACACAAAAACAGGTCTTCTCCGCAATACTCGTGAGCGGTGGGAGGATTTTGAGTCTGACACAGTTTGCAAGGAACTCGTTGCGTCTACAACAAAACATATAGACCACGGGCGCATCAGCCAAACTATTCAACAGTATTTACGATATGCCACGTTCTCGCACACTTGGGACAGCGCACAAGTCGAACCACCATTCCAAGTTGTCCGTCCTAGATCGGTTCACAAGTTAGGGAAATTGCAGACATTCTCCAAGCTGATGACGTTCTGTCGTATAGCACTCGAGGCCAATTTACGATGGGCTTGGTCAGATACATGTTGCATTGACAAGATGGACGGACCAGTTCTCCAGGAATCACTGACATCAATGTTTAAATGGTATCACAACTCCTCCCTCACGATCATTCACCTCAAGGGTGTATTCTCCGGGACTAGTATCCTCACGCTGATCGAATGTCTTTGGAACACGCGCGCATGGACCTTGCAAGAATTTTTTGCCTCTAGAGTCATCCGATTTTTCACGGAGGATTGGCAAATTTACCTCCCTCACGAGACCGTGTACAACCACAAGGAGTCGGTTTTTATCATGGATCAGATGGCGGCCGCGACTGGGGTTGATGTACAGGTTCTACTCTCGCTTCGTCCAGGACCAAATAATGTTCGGCAGAAGTTGCGCCTAGCAGCAACCCGGGTCGCTACGAGGCAAGAGGACATTGTTTACTCTCTCTTCGGTATATTCGACGTCACTCTCTCGGTCACATACGGCGAAGGGCAGGAGTCGGCGCTGGGTCGGCTCCTTCAAGACGTGTTGACTCGGTCGGGAGGCATCACCATTCTTTCATGGACAGGACGGGCGTCCAATTACAACAGCTGCCTTCCTGCGGAGATCACCGTCTATCGCGAGCCAACCTCGCCAAAGGTTCCCGCGCTGCTTGAAGGGGATAAGTTGGACGAGTTGACAGAGAAACTGCGGAAGTCACCGGGATCATATTTGGACACGGTTATAGCGCTTTACGACCGAGTGTCCGCTCTCCGGCCTGCACGTCTTGTCAGCCAACGATTGACGCTTTCCTGCGTCAAGCTTCCGCTCGGGGGCCTGATGGCAGCGAGCAGTGATGGCGAGTGGATCTATCGAGCTTTCACGCCCGCCATTGGGAATGTAGAGATTAGAACAAGAGAAGATTTGACGAGCATAAAAAACCTGGTGCTCGTTCATCCGTGGTTGCGGTGTCTGCTTGACAATGTCTCGTCTTTCGAAGATCCGATTGCAGATGGTGTCCGAGCGCTCGTGCCGCTCGACAGTGCCGGCGTCGACGGTTCATCACGGGTTCCACACGTTCCCTCGACATCATATGCCTTTTCTCCCCGCCAGACTGCAGGGCCGCAACTCGACAAGTTCGCGTATGCACTCCGGTTCTTTGCACGGCTCAAACAGCCGTTTGGCGCGCTGTTGCTTGCACCACTGTCTCACATTGAATACAAGCGTGTCGCTTCGGATTGCCTTATCATGGTCCAGTTTCTACCAAACGTGTCGCCGCAGTATCTCGCAGATAGGATTCAGACAATCGAAGTGATGTAGTTTTCTAATTAGTTCTTTCTTGCGTTTTGCATCGCCTTCACGTCATATCGATATACCTATACCAGTCTCTCCGCAATACCGCATATAAATTACTTAGGCCCCATCATCAACCAGCTTAGCGATCCCATGTATGTCTAGAGCCGTGTACGTATCACGTGATTCACAACTGAACGCGTCCAAATTTTTATGTTATCGTTTTCGACAGCAACAATGAACTCAACAACGATCAGCTGCGAATTCGAGTTGTAAGAAGAGCTCCAGTCGATTCGGGACGTTTCTTCATACGAGGCGCTCAACGAACACGACGTACACGATGCCGAACTCGGCCCTTTGTTGCAATGTGCGTCGACGCTCAGTTCCCACTGGCAATCTCCCACCACGCGCATCTTGCAGATGCTGTAGATGGAACCGCACGGAACTCTGAAGATGTCACCGACCTCGAGATAGCATCTTCTGTAGTCTGCCCAAACATGCCGACGCGGTTTCCAGCGCTCTCATGAGCAGGCCCCTCGTGTCTGGCTTTAGTGCGCAGATAGATTCGGCGGTCAGGGACTCGAGAGAAGAGGATCAGCAGGTCGTCATGGCTCACAAGGTCCCACTCGAGATGTATGTCCTTCCTCTCCACCGGCGCCCGCTCATTCATGAACTCTCCGGTTTAGAAGACATAGGCAACGACTCGACACAAACGCATAAGCAACTCAGTGAACTCTTTGACCTTCTTATCCCGTATGCTCGACTTCTTCTCCTAAGTCCGCTCCAAAGTTCTCGCCGCATTCTCGAAGCTATGCGAACTCCGCATCCCGTTCCCGAAACATCGCTTATGGTGAAGGATAGGAATGTGCTTTCCGTCGGTTTCTGAACGTGGTTTTGGATCTTTCGGGAGATGCCTCAATCCTCGCGTGGCGGAGAGGGTGTCCGGATACAACAGCTACCTCCCTGCGGAGGTCTACCCCTCATCGAAGAGGGCCCGATGGAGGAATTGGTGGCAGGCCCATAGATGTCATTCGAGTTGGTGGCGGCCATGTCATACGATCGTGTCATCCGTCTTCTATCACCACGCTTCTCTGGGCTTTTCTTGGCTCTATCACGTATGATATTTCCATTGGGACACTGTCGACCGGAGAAGGCGAGTCTTGGTGCATTTATCGCGCCGCGATAGGTGGACTTGGGAACGTCGAGATCAAGATGATAAACAGCTTGCCCATTTTTCTAACTATTCCTCGTACGCTCGCGGTCACGGTGTCTCGCGGATCCTGCCCCCCCCTTCGAGGATTTCATGGTTGATGCTATCGCTGAGTCACAACTACCTCTCCGTGAAAACGATGGGCTTGGTGATCCGGCGATCTGTTTATCAACGTAACCCACGACGTCGGGTCCAGTAACTTCTTCGCAGCAACCGTATCTCGACAGGCGAACGAGGGCGCTGTGGCTCTTTGCTCGTCTCAGACGACCTTTTGTGGGGCTTTTCTTCTATCTAACCGGAAATACAAGCGTGTCGCGTCAGATCTTGTTATCACTACACAACTGCTTAGGAATGTGATGCCAGACCAGCTTTTACCGCTGGTGCGTACGATAGGTGTCGTCTATGTAGTTCGCCGTTCGATGGTCGAAACGTACAGTACATGACATCGACGGAAGTACACCACTTTTTGAACTGCGAATGAGACGCGGAAATGTTTCGAATGAGGTTCCGTTCAGATGGAATTTGCCTCACCGTATCAGGTTCCTTGAGACACATGACAAAGATTTCCTGCAATTCGGGCAGCATAAGCGTCCACGCGAACGGGGGTGAATTCAAGGAAGTGCTCGCAGTTGCACAACGGACAGATGCTGGGGTCCAGATCAGTTCAAGCTGGGAGTTTGGGTGACTGGAAATTGTCCATGTCGACAACATAGCGCTGCTGTGATAGACGTGAACAGATGGTCGAGACGTAAAAATTAAAAAGGAACCACAGCACCCAGGATTCCCATGTGGTCCCCCACCATGGTACTAACTAGGCGGCACTTTGCTTAACTGCGCAGATCGGACGGGATGCGGTGCTTTCAAAGTCCTATGGCCGTGGATATCTATAGTACTTGGGACTTGCCTATCTTCTACATTTTGTTGTATTATGCTACGTGACCAGTCCACTGCCAGCGCAAAGATAAATACACCAGTAAGGATTGCATAACTCGGTTAATAGGATTGTAAAGTGACATGGTCTGGAATAGTACACAATATGGTGAGAGGCTAAAATGATTCAGAAACACCGGTTCTGCGAAACACTGCCGGACACTGTGATCTTGATGGGAAACGTTACTTGCGTGGTCTCCGATGACGACCATGGCTCAAGATCGTCCTCGTGAGGGATCATCTATGCATTGCATGGTTCCATCAGTAACAATATTGATAGTCAAATGAAAGAGCTTGTACTTGACCCGGGTCCGCTCCTCTCCGAATGCCTTCATCGTCCTTGGGCTCGATCCTGGTAGCCATCAGCTAGCAATTGACACGATGTGCATCACAAAACTTACATGGAAGATTCTGAAAACAAAGGAGTAGACGTCTTGAACAGCTGGCCCGACTTCTATCAAGCGATGAAGACCGATACAAGGTGGCGGCAGCACAGTCTAGCATTGGGGGAAGTATTATTGGCGGGATGGGCGAATGGCTACCAAAGCCGTAACTCTGTCTTCACGGGCATTCGTGCATGTTAGGCTTGGTACACGAACGAGGAAGAAGATGTAGATGTATAATATTAGAAAGATACGTGTAAGTCAGTCGTAGTGAGCGTGCCCTTAACGAGCGATCACCATCTCCTCCATATTCTATCGCCTACGTTAGTATCTCATCCACCGACGTGACTGACTATAAGGAAACAAACCCGATTAAAATCAGTGACCAAGCATTCGGGAGTTGCATTCCTCCCAGGTGGGAAGCATGTTATAAGCAGTAACTTTGAATGGAAGACTTGGTGCAGGTGCATGGAAGTTATATCGGCTGTCAAGAAATGGGAAAGACAGCCACATCTGCACCTGTCAACAGTCCACGCTCAGGACTTTTGTGTGGCGCCTACGAGGTGGAGGAGAGGAATCTTGACTGGGTTGACAGACAAGTCCACAAGGAGAGTTACCCACCTTGACCTCCCCACCCGCTCCGGTCCACAATCTTGCGGGAAGCATTAGATTTAACTCGTGTCCGATGGTGAGATTTGGCGACCAACTTACCAAGTACATTATTGATCGCGTTGTTGAGCATGGTGGATCCTGGTTTCTCTGGTAGACTCTGTACACTGGGACAGGTTCAGATCATGGCACGTTACTTGCTTGAGTGCTTTCAGACGACAGGGTTTGGACACGGGGCGATGCATGGGATCAGGCGATAATATTAGAAAGGCACGTGCGGGTAAGGCGTCAAAGGAGCAATCGCATTCTTCTCTCCATTCTCCAGAGTATTAGTATGCCTTCAAGCCTACAGAAATATAGTGAGTATGCCGGCGGAGGATGGAAATGGGATACTGACGTAGGCGATACGGCTGAAGCAACAGAATCGATTGAAATTCATGGCCGAGGACACATTCATGCCATCGAGTTCTCTCTGGACGGGAAGCACATTGTCAGCGGTGACAAAGAACGCAAGATCCGGCGTTGGCAGGTAGAAATTGGGAAAGAGGTGGGGATGTCCATAGATGTAGGGAATTCCGTTTACAGTCTTGCGGCGTCGCCGGACGGAAAGTGGGTAAGCGGGACAGGCGGTGGTCGGGTGGTCGTTTGGGATGTGGAATATCATCAAAAGGTGAGAGAGTGGAAAGCACATAGCGGTCGGGTGTGCGCCGTCGATGTCTCTGCGGACGGAACGAAAATTGCATCCGGATCAAGCGACAAGACTGCGTGCGTCTGGCTGCTTTCGACTAGCAGCCAACTCGGCCCTTGGATCCACTGCAGCCCAGTAGTCGCGATCAAATTTTCACCAGACCAACGTCTCATCGCTACAGCCTCTTACCGCGGCTCCGTTCGAATTTACAATGGTCAGGATGGCCTTCTCGTTGCCGACATTCCAATCGAGGTCAGCAGCACATCCCTCGCTTGGTCCAGCGACGGTAGCCGACTCTTTGCCTTGTCTGGCGACGGAAAAATCAACTGCATCGCGTCCAACGGTGAAACGCTCTCTCAATGGCCAATTCACAGCACCATCAATCCCGGTTGCATCTCATTGGCCAGCGATGGCTCATTCATCGCAGCCTCCGCGGGCTCGTCCGTCTCATTCTGGGACACTTCAACGCATGAACAAGTCGGATCAGTCGTCCATTACTCAGGTGTCGTCGTGTCCATGGCCATCTCGAAAAACTTTGATCTTGTGACCGCTGTGAACGATAAAATTTTCATTCGGAGCCTCTACAACGTCACTCCTAATCCGTATTGCAATAATGTGAGCATACTTTCATGATGGACTCACTTCCTGGCCTATTTATCTTTCTATTAAAAGTTAAGTTCAATGGCGGAAACCATCGAGCGGCTTCGGGACCATAATGTGAGTACGCTTTCACGACCGTCTCGTTTCCACATTGATTGATTTTTCGATTCAAAGGACGATTCAGCAAAAGTCGATCCCACGAGAACCACTAAGCAACTCCGAGACCAGCTTATTGACTTGCAATCTGCTTTGAAGCAGCAGAAGAAAGAACTCGAGGAAGCAAGTAGGCTCATTTCCACCTTGAACGCCATCTTAGTGCTAATGTCCGTATCCACTAGAGAGGGAAATAGCATTTCAAGACGTAACCATCCAACAACTGAGTACCAAGTTTGTCGACTCTGACATTCATGCGCACGAGAAGCTGCGTGAATGTGAATCCATCTATGCCGACGACCGTGTGGCCGACGCTGCGAGAAAACTGTGCGAAATCCTGAGTGATGCAAGCGAAGGAGTCACAGCGAATCCATTTATAATGGATTGGATAGCAGGCGAGTTAACAATGTTTTAATCCAACTGAATTTCAATCATTCACCCTAGACTTGATGACACGTTGCATCTGCAGGCTGGAAGAGCTCAGCGATGCTGCGATGGACTCCAAAGATCATGATGCGGTTATTGAGAACTACCCGAGCGCATCGTCACTCAACGCAGGGAATCGCAATAAAATTCTTCCCGAGCAAAGCAGAGTGTGGACCGTCCCGTACTCTTGGAACAAGGAACTCGCAGATGCGAAAGAGGTAGGGGGGATTTTGTGTTACATCATTCAAATCTCGCTAATTGGAATGGTTCAGGCTATCGAGTTTGATCCGAAGTCATCATCTGATTATGAGACCAAGCATAAAGAGGCGGACCGGTGGCAGTGCACGATTGCCTAGTTGGGCAGCGGGAAAGCGGTAGGGGACGATCGTCGAGTACCATATATGGCGCAACGAACATTGGACCTCTTCACACGCTAGCCTACCAGCAAGATGTCCTGCTTGCCCTCATTAACATAAAGACAAGTCTTCTCTGCAATACTTGTGAGCGGCGGGAGGACTTCGAGTCCGACACAACCCGTAAGGAACCTGTTGTGTCTGCAACAGAACTCATAGACCTCGAGCGCATCAACCAAATTATTCAATAGTATTCGGCACGCTTGGAATAGAGCACATGTCGAACCATCATTCCAAGTTGTCCGTCCTAAATCGGTTCACAAATTAGAGCAATCGCCGGCATTCTCCAAGTCGATGGCGTTCTGTCAGATAGCGCTCGAGGCCGATCTGCAATGGGCTTGGTCGGATACATGCTGCATCGATAAAATTATCGGACCAGTTCTCCAAGAATCGCTGCGACAACGACGTGGGCGGTCGGACTCATCACAGGTCGCACACGTTCCCTTGACATCGTATGCCTTCTCTCCTCATCAACCCTGTAGGGCCGCAACTCGACGAGCTCGCATACATACTCCGGTTGTTTGCACAGTTCAAACAGCTGTTTGGCGCACTGTTTCTTGCACCACTGTCTCTCGTTGAATACAAGCGTGTCGCATCGGATTGCTCAATCATGGTCCAGTTTCTATCAAACGTGTCGCCGCTGTATCTCGCGGAAAATATTCAGATGATCGAAGTGTTGTAGTTTGTTATCGGGTCGGTTCGTCTGTCTTGCTATCGTCCACTGCTATCTCCTACTCGCATTTCGCATTGCTTTTACGTCGTGCGTACCTATACGTTGTATAAGTCAATGAAGAGTGCAGGTCGGCGATCACATCGACGCTGGAAACCCTCAATCATTGCAGCAACGAGTTACGCCCTAGTGTTGTCGGCCAGAGAGAGAGATTGGAGCTTCGCGATCTTTGCCAATTCCTGCACGTGCGAGGCAGGTTCCGTGGCTGGCCGTTTGCTTGAATTCCGAGGCTCATATATGCTGTTTGATGTAGCCGGGTTGAGATATACCCAACATTACTGTAAAAAATACACTATTCTCGAAGAAGCGTATCTAGAGTAACACCCAGGCAAATCACCAGCGACGTATTATATACGGTACTGCATGAATTATTCCCTACAGTAAGCGCAAATGTTTGGTTCCATTCGACTGCAAGGAGTTCCTATATGCCTCTCCCTGACAATCGGTCTTTTAACCCGCGAGGGGTTTGTCTCCTAGTGCGACGCCATCGCCGGCAACTGTCCCCCCAGAACGAGGGCATCCGCGGGTGGATCGACGCCGAGCTGCTCGAACGCTTCAAAGGAGGGTGCGTGGCCCATCCACATGGCGCGCGGCGCTATCTGCGGCGAGGATGCCGTCGCCGGGGCCATCGAGTTCTGGCCGATCGAACGGTGCGTCGAGCGGTTGAGGCTAGATCAGCTGGGCGGCGAGAGGTTGATCCTCGTCCTTGTCTTCTTCATCCACATCGCTTAGGGACAATAAGGATAGGATAGCCTGCCTCTTTTTGTGGGTGGTTCATCGCCGACGCTCAGCATGGACGCTGTAGGCGAGCAGGCTCGTGGGGATGAATGTTCTAGGCACGTTCGTGAGCTTTTTTCACGTGCGTCGACGAATCTTACCGACAGATGGTGAATGCATCGAGATGAGCGACAAGTGCAGCCTCGTTTATTGCTTCAAGGCGAATATATCGTCGAAGTCGGAGAGCTTGTCTACCTCCTACGATGCGTTAATGTTAATGAACGCCCACACCGGGGTATCCGAGTGAGATGATTGCGCACCCGAGACCGAGGGATGGAAGCATTTAGTAACGAAGCACTGGTCCTGTGTGCAGACTTGCCTGAAGCATCTCATCGAGGCGAATGGCCAAACGAGCTCTTCGTGAAAACTCGTCCCTTCTAATGACGGATTCGTCTGTGCCGTGGTCAGCTACCCCATGTCCGCACACGCACGCGCAAAGGTACGCTGGTTCATCGTCTTCGTCGGTGCTATACTGATCGAGTGCACCAAGACATGACATGCGACTTTCCTGGTCCCCGAGTACGATTTCGACGTCGGGTGGAAAGCGGAGGCCTAGACAGGCGTTACAGGTGGCACACGACATATAGCGAATAATTTTGAAGGCAACGCTGGCATTGCCGAGCGTGTTTCGGTTGGCCCCGACTTTACGTAAAAGTATCGTCACAGCCACCACTTACTGCGTCGTCTTCAACGCTGAGGGTAAAGCCATGGACTCCGTCGTCACCGTCTAAATACCGCTGCCTTGACATTCACGAACGCAACTAAGTGCCCATTCCTATCCATTCACACGCGGTAAGGCTTATTTGCTTCCTGCCCTATTACCGCTACCGCGAAGTGTCACATTCGACATCAACACGTTGCATCCACTTTTGACTGATAGCCCTCATTTCCAAGTGATCCGCTGCCTTGTCTGTTATAGTAGCTGTTTCGAAGCACTAGGTGGGTCTCGTGACACACCAACATTCGTACGCCAGGCTATCATTGGAAGTGCTTGCAGTTCTTCGAGCTTGGGAGCCTACAGTATCCCTAACCGACACCTACCGTGTAGCTTCAGTAGCGTCACGTACCAAAGTTGCACAAGCTTTGACCGTGTGGGTTTACGTGTCACTTGGGCACGGGCTCGGTACATATCTCGACCAAACAGTAACTAGATTATCCTGGTAAAATTACCGCCGAAGATGGCATGCCCAAGATCCATTTGGAAGGTGGCATCACAATTTCCGGACGAATGGGGCTGACAAACGTGAATTGCCCTCGTAGATTTTCCCACCCGTCTCGTCCTCCTGCTTTCTTTGCCGCCCAAGCTACGTCTTCAACTTACGTCCTCTGTGCTACAACTATGTCGGACAGAACCACTGCTATTAGGAACTTGTTCCCGCGATTCCGGATCCTCGTTATCGGACGAGCGAATGCCGGAAAAACTACGCTTATCCAAAGAGTTTGCAAGACGGTCGAATCTCCAATCGTTCGTGATCGGTATGGTAACGAGGTAACAGCGAAGCTACTTTGCCACTTGCAAACCACCGTAGACTAACGAGTCTCGTCAGATTCACATCGACGTAAAGGGAACCGATGATGTGCGTATTCGAGTTTGCAATTTTTTATATATACCGTTTCTAAGGAGTCATAGTGTGGCGAGCATGATATTGAGCATGAAATTTCGTTCCGCAGTAACGACCGCTTTGTCTTCCATGATTCACGTGGTTTCGAGGCCGGCCGCGATGATGAGCTGGGAAAGGTTCAGTCCTTCATCGAGAAACGTGCACAGTGTCCGAAACTGGCTGATCGTCTGCATGCCATATGGTTCATGGTTATGTGATATTATCATTGAGGATGTACTCTGATATGACTTGTAGGTATTGCATTCCAATGGATGAACACTGCAGGGTATTCACCGTGGTAGAGGAAATATTCTTTTTCAGCCATGGAACAGGAACAGGTAGGAATGGATGGATGAATAAGGATGTCTACTGAACAGAGAATCAGTGCCAGTGATTGCTGTATTCACCAAAATGGATGCATTGTTGAATATTGCATTTGGTGAACTGATGGAACAGGGGAAAAATATTGAAGAAGCAGTAGCTATGGCACCTGAGTATGCCCAAAAAATATTTGAAGACAATGACTACTATGGTATGTTGAAGAGAACAAAGTTCCCTCCAAAAGGTATTGTATGCATGAGTGGTAAGTGGCTGATCTTGTAATGAATTGAAAGGAAATGAATAAAATAATATTGAAGATATGTATAGGGAGAATGCTGACTGCACAGGACTGATAATTAAGACTGCAGACACACTGGATGATGAGTCTCTGGAATCATTAGTAAACTCAATCAAGCAAGGGGGCTTGAAGATATATGCCAGGTTTGCAGTAGAAGATATATTGCAGCTCAAAGCATTTTATTGACTAAAGTACAGGACCCTTAAAGGGTGCCTGAAGTCTGTTAAGAATCTTTGGAAAATTCAATCAGAGTTAGCAAAATGTTCCCCACACATTGAGGTAAGTTCAACATGTAGATCATATTATATGTATAAACCATATCATTTTATTCTCTAGGTGGTAAGTGGCTTGTGAGTAATGTTGATTCAGGCTCACTTCTGCTTCATTCCTTGTGTGCTCACAGGATGTAAGTGGCTGTTTCAGTGGTGTTGATCTATGCTCATTCCTGTTCTATTCCTTGTGTGCTCACAGGATGTAAGTAGCCATGTAGTGGTATTGATCTGTGCTCACTTCTATTTCATTTCTTATATGCTCACAGGATGTAAGAGGCTGTATCAGTGGTGCTGATCCATGCTCACTCTTGTTTCATTTCTTGTGTGCTTGCAGCCTGTACAGTGACCTCCAAAACCCTTTCAATAACTAACCCTGATGCAGTGCGCTTCGCGCACTGCAATCACCTGGAATAATCACACCAAGCTTTGCTGGAGAGAAAGATAGTACATACTCTTGGCTACAAA
>JBBPMM010000782.1:0-13201 GCA_038090335.1 Solioccasus polychromus
TTTATAACTTCACAACCCTTGAACCAAATCACATGATCCTGGGAGCAAATTTGTAGCCAAGAGTATATACTATCTTTTATACCACCAAAGCTAGATGATATTTTTAAGTGTGTTTGCAGTGCGCTTCGCGCACTGCATCAGGGTTAAACATTGCAATGCTTTTTGGAGTCACTGTATCTATGACATTGATATACTTCTCTGACAATTTCTGCTAATAGCAAGTAAGTTGCTTACTAACATGCTTAAATTCATGCTTACATCTGGTTTGTTTCCTGTGCTCTGATAGAATGTAAGTTGTATTATTTATGTTTTTTCACTTTCATATTACTGCTAATCATATCAGAGCAGGTTGTAAGTCAACTTACTATATATATTTGTTGGTATATTCAGGTTCCATTACTTGTATCCTAATAGCAAGTAAGACATGTACATATATTGTATGGCTCTAAGTTCTTTTCAATTTAATTCTTTACCTTCTAATAGTATATGAGTTATAGTGTTTGTACAGTATTACTGATATATGTACTTGGGTCCACATTTTCTTTCTTCTGTTCTAATAGTTGTGAGATACTATATAGCAATGCACTTAAATATATACTTCTATCCATTTCACAGCTTGTACATTACATTGTCTAAGTGTCTGCATCCATTCTTACTTCCTAACAGAATGTAAGTTTCTATAGTATGTACAATATTATACATGAAAACATGTTACAAATTTGAGTCTATGCTTATTTTTTTCAAGCTTCTAAGTTATATTGTCCATGATATGAGTGTGTTTAAATTCATACTTGCTCATATACTTTACTTGTTTCTTGGTAGCTTGTAATTTGTGGTATTTATAACATGAATTCATGCTTATGTAACCTTATGTTTTGACAGGATGTAAGTTGCAATAATGGTATGATGCTTGTCTATTTTAATCCTTGTATTTCAATAGCAAGTAAGTTATGAATTTTATTCCCAAGTCTATGTTTACTCTTATTCTATTATGAATGTCTTGACAGATTGTAAGTTATATTATTTTTAGTGTTTATTTGCTTGAATTCTTATTCTATTCCTTGTAGATTCTGATGGGTTGTAAGTTTTGATGTTTATATATACCATTGAAGTACTTAAATCAGCTCTTGTTATATTATTAGTGACTCCAAAAAGTATTACAACATTTGGTACTTTTGTAGTGAAGTTAAAATAGCAATTGCCAGTGTGGGGATTTTGCTTACCTATAGTGAGGTTGTGGGAAGAGTAGACTCTGAAATGAGTCCTGGGTCATGTGCTTTGAGCCAGGGGATGTGAAGATATGACCATTTTAAAACAAACATATCATTGTAACACTTTTTGTACTTTTGAAATGAACTAGGGTATATATTTGCACAAAAATCAATACTTGGTATATCCTTCTTTGGCTCTAACCACTGCCTGAATCCTTCTAGGCATGCTCTCAACCAACTTCTGACACTCTTCCACTGATATCTTCTCCCATTCCACTTGAACTCTCTTCCACAACTTCAAAATGCCCTTAGATGGATGTTCAGTGGAATAAGATACCAGCTGCAGAGTGTCAGAAATTGATTGAAAGCATGCCCAGAAGGGCTCAGGCAGTGCTTACTGTAAGTCCCCACTCCAATTTATTCCCAATGGGCCCTACTGTACAGTAGCCCCTTTCTACTACTGACAAGCCTTTAAGGTATAGTACTATACTCCTTTGGACCTCCATTGGACCTAACATGGAGGACCCAGATTTAATGAATACCTTGAACAATAAACTGCTTGTCACTGTCAAGCAGTAAACCATTATTCAATGATTTTTCTGTTCCTCTGGCCCATAAAAGTCATAAAATAATGACTGTTTAGAGGTGGCTATCAGGAAAGAATAAATAAGAAACCCAAGGGAGAGGTACACATATTGATGGAATAAGTATCATTCAACTTGGAAATCTCGAATGACTCGAGCTGCCAACCAACTCCGAATCTCCTCGTCCCACACCACAAGCGGAATCTTGACCTGCCCAGCAGCCATCCCCGTCACCCGGATCTTCCAGTCCCGGAACTCGCCGAACGTGCCTCGTCGGAGGACGCGCACGATCGGGTGTGCGATCTTTCCGGCCTCGGTTTCACGGAGGTAATTTTCGTTGTGTTGCACGAGGTAGGCGTGGAGGTTTTGAGATACCGACGTCGGTAAGGGCCCTATGTATGTGACGGAGACGCGTCCACACGCATGAGAAATCCAGCGTACGAAGAATATACATACAGGACTCACCAAGCTCGCCGAGCGATTCTACGAAAAAGCAGTAACGAGGTATGCTCTCGCGAAAATCGGGGGCTACGCAAAACTCGGAGACGATGCCAAACGAACTCTCCGTCGAACGAAGCGCGTCCATGAGCTCTTGCCCGGTCACAATTTCGTTAGCGAGACGAATGTACACGCTAGATTTTGCATCAGCTGTACATTTCTGTGTGGATCATAGATCGTCAAATTTGCTCACCCTCGGCGCTGTTATGATAGAGATAAATTGAGCACGATGAATCGACGGGGATGTGCATAAAAGACGAACCTCGAGATAGTGTATGACCGGCTGGCCATCGCGAGGATCGAAGCCGACGACTTCGATAACGTCCCCGAGACGATATCTCCAGAACCCATCTCTCGTCGTCAACACGACCTCGTATTTCCGGCCCGGTTGGACGTCCCACTTGAAACCAACGTCAGATCGTCAAGTGCAGGTAAAAGGAAATGCAAGGTACCGTTTGCACCACATGCTTGGCCTCCTCCGGTGCGTCTACAGGCAAAAACTCGATAATGTCGTCCGATCCGACGACCTTGTATAAACTAGCGTCCCGATTGTCGTACGCGAGCGCGAGAAATGCCTCGCTACAATTGATGCCCAACGTGCGCAACTGCACGTCAGGACCAATATACTGCCGAATCTGATCAATAATATCAGCCGATCGATATCTCCGAAACGTTTCAGTAACGCACCTCGGGTACCACCGTCTGAAATGGCCCGCTCGAGATAGCGACGACGACGCACAGCCTCGGCCAAACCTTGGTCAACCACCCGGTCGACTGCCCATTCTGGCGAATCTCGCGCAGCTCTGCCGCGCGTTCAGGGCTCGGAGGAAGGAATTTCTGATATAAAAGCGTCAGATGATCATTCCTTCGGATCACTCTCGAGTGATCGCTCACCAGGAGATTGTCTTTGAGATCGCCTACGCCATCCAGATCCGGAATCGAGCCCGTGGAGATGCAATCGACGAATAGATCCCACTGCTCGTCGATGACGCGACAGAAATCTCGAAAAATGGTGCTGAACATCGTGTTGATGAGCTCGACATTGGGCTCGTGGAGTGCGAAGAGGGCATGCATAAAGAGGAAGGACTTATAGTTGGATATAAAGGATACGCCCATCGGGGAAGAATGTCCCGGAACTGAATACGCGGATCAGCCAAAGTTAGTTGCAAGAGATCAAGCGTACCCCTTATCGTGTGGTAAATCGGATCTCTGTCCACATGCTAGCGACAACTCAACGCCCAGGGAGAGGGACTGAGACAACGACGTACCATGTTGTTAAACATTCTGATCGTGCCTGTTGACATCAGACACACCGGCATTCTCAGTTCAGCATCTCCGTCACCGTTTAAGCCATCGACTACTTGGCGATATCGGAGCGAGTACACAATACAGTTTTTTCCGCCAGTCGTGCTAGCCGGAGGGTTTGAAGCTTCCATAGTTTGCAACGTAGAAGCCGACATGTGTTCCGGGTGACGATATTTCGGAAAATATTTAGTTGATCCAGAGGACGTGCCCGAAGAGTGTGCGATGAACTCTGGAAAGCCTGGCGACATCAAGTTCTCGATTGCAGACATCCTACAAGGTTCTTCGAATAGTCGCGAGACAAAGGGAAGGTATTGCTCGTAAACGCTGAGGGGAACGTTTTCGCGAAACGTTTCAAACAGTGTATCAGGTTCGTTGTCTAGTTTGAGCACGCCCCGAAAACCGGCGAGGGCATCGCATTCCTTGAAAAACGTGGACGTCGAGTTTGTCTTGGTAAGATGGACAAGCACGGCCAGCGTGCGTTTGCGGAGGCTCGCCACGAGCAAGGGAGTGAGTGCGGAAATTGGCGCCGGGGGAAACTCTGTCGCGGTGGTGGAAGACATAGCGTTGCTTAATTGAAGTGCCGTGGAAGACGGCTTATATGCAAGTCCGGCTTTACCAGATAGTGCCGTAGAGGCTTAGCAGGGGCCGGCAAGCTTGGCACTCGGCGTCATAATTTGGCTTCATACTAGGAAGGTACAATATGTCGAAACCGCGACGAAGGACATTTAGATACGCCTGGCTATCCACAATCAGTGTACCAGGCTGTCAGATGCATATGTATACCATAATAATAGTCATGTACTTATCGCGAGCTGACGGTCGGCTCAACCCCATTGGGAACCACTTTCGCTGGGCGTGCTTGGCCTTTACAGCACAGCCATGACGACTCTCGACGGTGAACGCCTGCTACATACTGGCGATTATAGGATATGAAACAAACGGGATTAACCCTGTATCATTCTTAGCCTTGGTAGGGTGTGCAATCGCCAAACGGTACAGTCGTTGATCTGCAAAGTTCGTTTTTAGCAAGGCTGTGATTATGTAGACGTCGGCCGGTTATTCCCGTTCTGATCCAAAGTTTGCTTTGATCATCGTTCATCATCTTAATATCAAAGACGCTGCAGAACACTACATAATGACTATCAGGATCTGATAGAGCTTGATCAATAAGCTGCAAGTGCAATCATGCGGAGCTGCAATGGCCCAGTGGCTTCCTCTTTTGAAAATCGCCACCGTCAGTGGTCCTTTTCACGCTCATCTCGTCAGGAACGTCAAGGGTCTTATATCGGATGCAACTGCTCATGGTAAGTTACCACCTATACACCAACGTTCGTACGTCTAAGCGAGTCCAGGTTCATTTGTAGTATATACCATCTAAATGCACGTGTCGCCAGCCTGAGGCTAGACCCCCAGCTCGTTCGATCGAACCCCGAAGAGAATCAGTTTATTCGTATAACGAATGTTCACCAGGACCAAAAAAAAATAAACGTATTCTTCATATCAACTCGAAAAGGGTACATTTCACAAACGGAGCATAAATTCGACTTGCCTCCAAACAGGTTGAGAAGAAAGTCGCTTGTTCATCGACTTTTGTACGTGCCATGATCCGTCCAAGCGACTCCGGGTTCATTTCGCAGCGCCTACCGTGCATCTGGCTTGTTATTGCACGTGTCTCTAGCCTAGACCTTTTGCTCTTCCAGCGCTTGATCGAACCTCAATGGATCACTTTCATTCATTACATCCAACCTTCGCCAGGGCCGAAGAAAATATAAAAACCTATTCGGCCATGCATACACTTCATATCGACTCGAAAAGGGTACATTTGAATTATACACCTCCAAGCAGGTCGAGAACATGGACTTATACGACCCTGGGGCACGCGAGAGATCGTCTCCACCCCCATCCAGGACCCTCTACTCCAACACGCGTGTTGATCGCGTGTGCGTCCCTTTTTTTTTTACCCTGTAACATTTCATTCATTCAGCCAAGTGGCGACCCAGGTCCCACCCAGTGGAGCCTCGCAACCCTTTGCCCCGTTTTCGGCGTGTTCAAGCGTGCCTTCCCCGGACCGTTCGAGGCTACCCTCAAATTCAAGACACGCCGCCTCTCAAAAATAAAACGAGTTTATTTATATAAACAGGGCCTATTCAATATCAGATAAACAGCCCCGCATGTGATCTCCAGATGAGGACGTTGATTCGATTTGGGGGAGCATAGGGAGAACAACGTAAAGTTTTGGGTCCTTTCCTACTCCGTCCCATCGAGGCGTTCTGAAACGACAGAGCATCAATATGACCCCATCTGCCAGAGTGCAGACACGCCCATCACGCCGGTCAAACACGCGGCGGGGGATATGGAAACCATCCGTCGCATGCCCTCCAAAGGTCTAGCTCCAACGATGCTCAAATCAAAAAGCGGGCCGGTCAGTTCCTGCCATCTGTCATCGCGATAGCATATCAATCTCCATCGTCCGAACGCTTCCGATTCTGATTTTTTTTTTCCAAGGCAGGTGTCGTGGATAATCTCCGAACAGGCTCGTTATCACGCCGCGGTCCTAGGGTTCACGTTATCGCGGTCACGATTTCTTGTACCGATCGTTTGGGCACCCTCGACCACTATCGGTGATGGCAACGAGCAGCCTATGTGGCGCAGTCGTGGCAGACGGAGAACACGGTAGAAACCCAGAGAAGGTCACGAACACGGGAGTAACATCTCTTTCAAGTCCCGCGTCCCACATGCTGTAGATAAGCAGATATGTCCTGCCCTGCTATCGGATGAGATCCGTATTGATTCATTCTGCGGGTGGCTACATGTGTAGGCTGCAGTGCGACGTGGAAAACAAACACAGGAAGGAGGGAAGTGCGAATTAACGCAAGAGGGTCCCGAAACGTACATGTCCCAAGGCAGGAATGGAGACATCATAGAACATCATACAGACGCAAATTGCGTCTGGAAAGAGGAAGGAGAAATGTATAGGAGATGAGACGTGCATCAAACCACCTAACCCATCTCTAGTGGCATCCGATAGGCCACCGAACCCGAGAAAAATACGAAAAGTACAATAAGCTTAGGAGGACGAGTATGTAATAGACCGAGGGTATCGAAGAAACGGAGGAAACTTGCGATAATGCCAATGCGACCGAGTGGATGTGGATGCTGAGATGAAGGAACGTGTACAGGTAACTCTGGAACCAGTCCTGATGAAGTCGATAAGTTTGATTCAGAGTATCAAGTATGTACACATACCGGTGATCGTAGAATACATAGTATTTTTCATGACCGTCATGACAAGCCAGAAACACGGGGCAGAGTCCCGAGATTTAGGACCCAATCGCTGCCAGACTTGGGTTGGGTGAGACCAAGAAAGACTGTTTGGTGGACGAGGACGTCGACCCGCTTCCACCCTAGCGAGCGTTCGACCTCCGGAATACCAGGAGCGAGTTTGCAGCGGAGCCGGAATGCCTCGTCAACTGCGTGACGATCATGCGCATGGATGAGCTTGCGTTCCTCGAGAGTAAGCTGCTCGTTGAAGGCATTGTATATGGCCTCGAAAACGTCTCGACAACGGATACCGTTGGCGTTCTTGACGTCCACCTCCCATGAAAAGGGGCCGTGCTCGAAGGTGATAAGCATCTTGGTCAAGATGTCATTGACCGCCGGTTTGTCGAGGTCTGCGTCAGAGAGTCTGGTCCGATACCCGCAGTTCTGGAATGTGATATCTTCCACGGGAAATGCGACATCGAAGCGAAGAAGTCGTTTCGACCGTCGCGGGACAAAGGGAAGTAGCTGCCAATGCAAATCGAACGCGGGTGGTTTCATCGGCCCTGCCACAACGATCAGATCAAGCAAGTAACATCGTGAGAGCGCATACTCACCCAAGTGCGCTCCATGAGGGGCCACGCTGGGGACGTTGTAGAGAGAACGTCCCATCTTTTTGGCGGCGAGTATCTCGCCATCGCTCTCGTATGAGTCGTGGGCTTGTGCGGACTTGCTTCCCTTGAGGATGGACTTGGGAGGCTTAGGGGGGCCCCCTGCGGTGGGGTTGGCCCTGGAAGAAGTGTGGACGTTGGCGGGTGTCTGTGGCCGCATGTCAATACTGGTGGCGGGACGAGGCTCCTCTGGGAGGGTCAGCTTGCGAAATCTAGGAGTGTCGGGGACGCGACTGGGGCTGGCGGGGGCGTGGCGTTGCTTGTACATGACGATCGTGATCAAAGGCGTGGCAGAACGAAGGCGGGGGTGGGGTAAGATGGGCCCTGCCGAGTGCATGAGCGAGTGCTGTGCGAGCGTAGGTAGACCATACCTATAAAATAGTGGGAACCGAACCACGAACGGGGGGGATGACCGCAGTGGCCGGGACAAGGAGAAAAAGGAGGAGAGAGAGGAGAGGAGAACACAAGTTATAAAGAGGTCCTCGAGGCAAGACACGAGGCGGGCAATTTGGGCGTAAATATACGACCAATCCCAATAGACACCCTCCAATCAAAAAAGGGCACGTGACCCTACAGCAAATTGAGTCACAGAACCTTCTGCTGCATCGCACAACGCAGCCTGCAAAAGCACACGCGGTACAGACGTTGTTCCATCCATGTTTCTGGAACTTCATCCTACAGCTCTCCCCCCGTTTAGGCAGGTGGGAATAAAACAATCCCTTGTCTGTCTGGCACGAGGTATACGCGCTGGTGTGAGACACCTCGTGGTGTAAATGCTTGTGATGTCCGCAGAAAGCTCCTTGAAACAACGGCGAGGTAAATGTCAGCTCCGTGTCTTTGGCCGATTGCATCCTGGTGGCAAACTCGTACAGCGGCACTTGCCCTCTACATTTCCGTGTTTGCACAGAGGGGACGAGGTGGCGGATTGACAAGGTTACGCGATACAACTGTCTGCAAATATCGCCGAGGAAAAAAAAAAACGGAAACTTTGCTCCGTCAGTACTAGGCCAACGGTCAAAAAAAAGCTTCCCGTAACTTACCGTGTTGGAGCAAAAAAGAGCAATGCTTCTGTCCCTGTCCTTGCCTTGATCCATTGCAGAATATTCCATTTGATGGAACCCGCAACCCTAGGTCCTAGCGCCCGTTTTTCCGCAGCTCCACGGCGGCAAATGTGCAACAGCCTCACCAGTGAGCTAAATTGAGTATAGCCATAGGGTCAGAGGACCTCAGGCGTCCCAGAACGACAACGATGAGGAAATGATGCGAGCATGGGTAGAAGAAGAGCGTGCAAACGTCGTTGCAACCTGACGACGCCCTACAGTGCCATGTGAACAAATGTCCAGATCGGGTCTTGTGTATCAGCCACAAAACTTTGACACTGGTCAACGTCGAGCAGTACATTCGATGGCGACGCACGCGCTGTTCGAGTCGGCCTCTGGCTACGCCATCTTCGAGGTCAAGCTCCACGATGTCGTCGGCTCGCAAACAAAGGCCGTCCAAGACTCGATCAACGACTTTTCAAAGTTCTCCCGGATGGTCTCCCTCGTCAGCTTTTCCCCGTTCAAGAGCGCCGCCGACGCGCTCGAGAACATCAACGACCTTTCAGAGGGTGCGTTTCGCATTTTTTCTTTTTTGTATGTGTGCTCACAGGGCATACAGGCATACTAAACGACCATTTGAAATCCCTCCTGGAGCTCAATCTTTCCAAGGGTGGAAAGAAATCCTCCAAGGTTAAACTCGTCGTACATGATCCTACGCTCGCAAACGCAATTTCAGATGGCACCGGCTTCAAGTGCGACGCCTCCGAGGACGCCCTCGAAATCCTTCGCGGCATCCGTCAACACGCCCACAAGCTCCTCAGCGGTCTCGACGCTGCCGACCTCGTCAAAGCCCAACTCGGTCTCGGCCATTCGTATTCCCGCGCCAAACTCAAGTTCAACGTGAACCGGGTGGACAACATGATCATCCAAGCCATCGCGCTGCTCGACCAGCTCGACAAGGACGTCAACCTGTTTGCGATGCGCATTCGGGAGTGGTACGGCTACCACTTTCCCGAACTCATTAAGCTCGTGTCCGACAATTACCAGTACGCCCGCGTCGCGCAGTTCATCGGGGACAAGGACACCCTCACCGAGGAAAAGCTCCCCGAATTGACGACCATCGTCGACGACAACGCCACGCTCGCACAAAACATTCTCGACGCCGCCCGTGGGTCCATGGGCTCGTCCATCTCGGAGATTGACATGCTCAACATATCCGCGTTTGCAACCCGCGTTGTGTCCATCGCCGATTACCGCAAGTCTCTCGTTGCATACCTGTCTGAAAAGATGAATCTCGTCGCCCCTTCGCTGACGGCACTCCTCGGAGAGCGTATTGGCGCCCGACTAATCAGTCATGCAGGCAGCTTGACGAACCTGAGCAAATACCCTGCCTCGACCGTCCAGATTCTTGGCGCCGAGAAGGCGCTCTTCCGCGCACTCAAGACAAAGGGCAACACACCCAAAGTGAGCATGTCAGATTCGAGGCTCGGCAATAGTTTCTGATCACATGTGATTCTAGTATGGCCTCCTATACCACTCCTCGTTCATCGGACGTGCCGACCCGAAACACAAGGGCCGAATATCACGGTTCCTGGCAAACAAGTGTTCGATTGCATCGCGAATAGACTGTTATGCGGGTACGTCGTTTTTTCTTCTGGACTTCTCTTCATTTTCTCGACTTGGGCTCGCTTAGACAACCCCACGGCCAAGTTTGGCGAGGCTCTACGCGCACAAGTCGAAGAACGACTCGCATTTTTCGAAACGGGTGCACCGCCGACCAAGAACGCGGACGCAATTCGTCGGGTGTTGGACAGCCTCGAGCTTGAAGGTGACGACGAGGATGACGAAGACGAGGAGATGCGGCAGCCAGATGGAGACGTGGACATGGAGGACGCTGAGCCAGTATTGCCGCTCATCGAGGCGTCGCCACCGCCCAAGAAGAGTAAAAAGGACAAGAGCAAGAGCAAGGGGAAAGAAAAGGAAAGGGAAAAAGTGAAAGACGCGGCAAGGGGCAAGGAGGTGGACAGGGAGGAAAAGAAACGGAAGAAGCGACGGTCGAGCGAGGCGATGGACGTGGATGCTGAGAGCGAGGCCGAGACGGACGAGGATGCTCACTCGGCTAAAAAGATCAAGCTGTCAAAGGAGGAAAAGAAAGCACTCAAGAAAGCAGCTAAGGCAGCCAAAAAAGCGGAAAAGGCTGCGGCTGCAGAAACAGAAGTGTGTTTCTATGCCGTCTATGGTGGTGCATGTGGTTGACTCTCCGACAGGACCGCCCGCCAAAAGAAAAGAAGGAGAAAAGGGACAAGAAAGACAGGAAAGAGAAGAAGGACAAGGAGAAAAAGGCATGAGTGGTGTGGTCGACATCGACTCTTATTTTGTCCCCTTCCTGTATCACTTGCTGTTGTACTCCCTGTCCGAGCCACTCATCGTGTGCGCATCTCGATCGTTCGATTGGGACCCAGCCACTGATCAATCAATCAAGGCTAGCGGGAGTTCTCCCGCGAAAAGTTTCGTCCTGTTTTCACTTTTGGCACTCGTGGCACAAATAATACTGTAAACCTTGAATTACGGTAAAGATACAAAAAGTACGTGTATGGCGTTCATTCATCACGTTTCAGAATGTTTGGCCTTGGGCACGTGTTCGCCAGACGTCGTTTTCCATCAGAAGTTCTGTGATACAACGTTCACCTTCGTCGTGCCCCTTATGACCCCCACCATGTGTTCAGACCTTCAACTCCCCCAGGTGCCACCATCGTCCACTTCGAATTCAAATAAAGCAGCCACAGGAGAAATAAGATCACGAGTGATCCTACAAGGAAGTGGCCGTAACAAAGACAAATGTACGCAGGAGATGACTCACTGTATGTAGTCTCAAGACTTAGACTCGTCCAAAGTCTGGACCCAAACTTCAAACTCCTACTCCCGGACCCCCTGGTACAGCCGGTCATTATGATCATTCCGATGGCCAGTCAGTCTCGGCTCTCGGTAATCCTGGAACGTGACTCATGGGTGGATTTATCGGACCGGGTTTCCGAGGCACTTCAAGAGATCGTGGGGTTTATCCAAGCTCTATTTTTGCGCCAGCCACGGGTCGACGTGCGTTTATCTTGGGATTCGGATTCTTGGCGATATCCATATTATTATAAGTATTGGTCTGGACAGCCGACAAGTGTATTGCGGTAGGAGAGATCCCACTCATCTTCGTTTCAGAGCTGTATTTCACCTAATTCGTCCCTTGGGTAATCTCGAACGGCATCGACTTATCATAGGGATTGTTTCAAAGCTCAGCTCATGCGAGGCGCTTATGCAAGAACGCTGCTGGATAGTAAATGTCTCCTCGGCTTTGTTTGAAGTTTCCAAGCCTATCAGATGAATTGCAGCGTATCCGTTACCGTCACCTTCCTCCGTTTCTGGTTGCTTTTTAACAATGTCGGTTGAAACATGGTACAACACGCAATGCCAGCGTGGCCCCGTTTCAGTTAGAAATCAAAAAAAAGTGGCTTTATATAAGTACTCGAACGGAGTCCTCATTCTCAACAAGAACTGTGATAACTCACGTGAAATTGGCAAGGTCGACAGAAAAGGCACTCCCTTATATATTCAGGCCGCGTGCTAAAAGCGTCCGCTTGCTTCATAACCAATGTGGTATTCCATGCAAGGTCGTTGCGTTTGACAAGGTCCTATATCAAGTGTCGTTTAAACGTTGCGCGGCTGGGTATGTGCGCTTTCATACCTCTACTGCGAGGCACCAGTTGAAGGACTTAGGCTTAAAATAGGAGCTTCGTACTGGATAGTACGTATGCTAGTATGATGGCAGATCAAGTGAGTAGTATGTCACCGATCTTGGTGCGGCTCGGCAGACGCTGTAGGTACCAATTGTTTTGACTCCCTTTTTCTTAATGTCTTGCGGGGCGCCACACAGTTTGCCTGCAGTAGATGCATGTTCTTTCTTTATAACTGCTGGTCATTACGTGCGGTTGTGTGCTTTGACAACATATTGTAGTACTTCACCGAGTCTCTTGAGGTAGGGGGTCTTCTTCCCATATAGTGCTCTCGAAGGCGTAGCTGGTTTCCGTCAGCAATGAGAAATGATGTCTATTTTAGGTCCTTGTCTTTCGGATGGGACTGGGTGAGAGTCAATGAGGGTACTTTGTTGAACAGTGCACGAAGTTGCATGGCTAGTGCAAAGTTGATCGCCTGGTGAGTGAATCTCATGAACGCAGAGAGGCTTGGGACTCTGTCACTTTCGAGCCACGAATATGTTCTTTCTGATTTTGGCGAACATTTCTTGTTTCTCCGCCGAGGGAGTGACAGTTGTTTGGGAAGGTGTCGGGTTCGGTTACTTCCGTTATTGCCGACGTTTTTATTTCTTCGGATGTCAGTTCTCCTCGCGTAGGTATCGCAGCGAGTAAGAGCTAGTTCGGATTGGTTTTGAAGATGCTACTATGTCGGCTATAGTGCTGTACTACGTCGGCTATGAGTGGTGGCTGAGCACTCTGCCGTGCTTCGTCTGAATCCGACTGTGAACACTGATCTGAGTAACATCAATATATACCTCGCTGTTGGCACATGTTCCCCTTTTCACCTTGACACTTCTCCCTCATGTTCATCCTACAACCAGAGCAATGGATATG
>JBBPMM010000783.1:0-13199 GCA_038090335.1 Solioccasus polychromus
ACTGAATTTTCTTGTCATGTGAAGCAGCGAAGAGTCGACGCCCGTCATGTGACCAGGCGAGGTGATTGCCAATAGCCATGGAGAAACTGGCTTCAATGGTGACGAGTTTGTCACCATTGCGAGCATCAAAGACACAGATTGAGCCTCCATCGCAGCCGGTAGCAATCCGATCACCATTTGACGAGAATCTGATCCCATAAACGTTGCCGTCGTGTTTGAGTGGTCCGAGTAGTCGTTCGCCAGTTGTTAGGCTCCAAATGCTCGCTTCAGTGGTACCAGTCGCAAACGCCATCGAGTCCAGGGACACATCAACAACCCACACACTCTTGCTGCTCTCGACCTCGACAACCTTTTCCTTTATCTCTGCATCCCAAACAGTCGCTCCTTTGATGTGCCCACAAACTACCCACCTGCCATCCTTTGACAGCGAAATGGCGTTCATTTTCATTCCTCTTTGTTTTCCCACATCCCGGCCCTCTGCAAGTTGCCATTGATAAACTCCCTCCTCTGTCCCACCCAAAAGATGTGTTCTGTTGGGGTGGAAGGCAACGGCCCACACCGCAGAATCGTCACCCGTGTTGAGTATCATCGGTTCGTCTGACCGACTTGTTAGCATTGCCCGGCCATTCATTACTGCCACGCACTCGTCCTTGTTGACATTCTCGTTCAGCACTTGCAGGTAGAGGGTAAGAGTCAAGGTTGTGGGAGTGGTTTGCTCGTGGTGCGCAACGTTATACGTTCATTTTACTCTGACCAATATAGATGCCTCATGGCCTAAGCGCCTGTCCTTGTTAATTCGGGTCCGGCATGAATTGCAAGATTCGGTACACGATACCCTCTTGGAGCAAGGACAAACGGGCTTGGCTTGCCGTTCTGACTAACAATTGCAGGTGTTCATCGATTGCGGCCTACGAACGCGTTCATTCTGACCGGGAACGGCTGAAAAAGCCAACCCGCACAAGGTCCGCTGCGCTCCCCTTCGAAAACTCCAGCTATGCCGCTCACATGAATGGTGCAGACGATACGCATTCGTCCGGGACTGCCTGCTTCGTCGACGTTGAACCACCGACTTCTCCCTGCCCAATATCATTGCAGACAACTCGCCCAGTCATGCCCTTGAATGTTTTCACTCAACATTTGATATGGAGAATCGCACACTGCCCCTATGATGTAGTCGACAGTTAACCAACTTACGCATTTCTCTACTGTTCGGTCGGTACAAGAACTGGTCCGATACCCCGCTAGACAAAGGACTCGGCGTGTCAATGCGCAGCAAATAGTATTTGCCATCCACCGGCATACGGCACGGACTCGACGGCTTTTGTGACTGGGGCTAAAGGCGAAAAATTGGGCCATGAAGTGAGCGTTTAGAGTGTAACTACTCGGACCACTCAAACAAGACAACTTTGTCAGTGGGGTTCAATTTTCACCGAACGGCGAATAGATCGCTACCACTTGACTTCAACGCTCAGTACTTGTCTTTGATGCTCACAGCGGCGACAAACTCATCGACATCGAAATCAGAACATCCCCAGCTTTTGAAAATCCCCTCGCCTGGTCGATCAATGGGCGTCGGATTTTCGCCGCCTCGAATGACCACAAAATTCAGTTGTTTGATGCCCTAACTGGCATTCTCCTGGCGAAATTCCAATTCGGAGATGCTGAAGATAATTCCCCTTCCCAACCCGGACTCGCTCCGAACGGAAGATTCGTCTCGGTCCGTCTCGGCCGCGTCATCTCCTTCGTCGACGCGTCCGCGCTCGCCCGGATTACCTCCAACATTGAGGAGGTGAATCTGTATGGTCATTCATTACCTCTCCGAACAGTAGCCGTCTTGCGACCGGACGAGCAGATGGAAAAATCACTATCCGCGACCTGAGCACCATCCTCCCAGGTGTATATGGTCCATTTCAGGTGTGTATCTTTCGCTGCGGAATGTGGGTCTACTTATATATACTACCTTAGCCATGGAGTTGCAGCAAAGATGACGTCGTTCTCGAGGTACGGCCCATCCTCTTTTTCAATTTCGAGCCGAGCGGTTCTCACAGGCATATAGATCGAGGTCTCATCGAGTACGCCCGCCGGACAGTTTAACTACGACGATGTCCGTATCTGCACCATCCTTTTGTTTTTGCACTGATGTGCTCACCAAAGGTTCCCTCGTCCGATGACCTCCACGAGCCCGAAGCACTACAGCCACAGCCCGGTTCGTCGCATGTCACCACGCTGCCGCCCACTGCGACCGTTCCCCTCGGACCGGACTCAAATCCGGAGGAACCGCCCGTCGACCCTCGGGAACCCTCAGAGGTTGGATACGCGCAAGGTTGCAGCGAGAAGACAATGCACGGGCTTCACATCGGCCGGACGATACTCGTAGGGCTCCCGAGACCCGATCCGACACTTAGCCTTCAGGGAAAGTGAATACCACACGGCAGATCCGTTCGACGTATGCGCCGGGTCAGGCTAAGCATGTAAGCATTCCTCAAAAGTTACAAGGGTGCATTAGGCCTGACGGACTCTCATAGCAAGCGGCCACAGGAATTCCGGCGAGTCCGCTCGTCCTTAACGTTGCGTGCAGATGCTCATTGCGCATAAACGGATGCAACACGAAGTGAAGCAAATGAAGACAGACACTTCTACCAGTGGGCAAGGATTAGCGAATCCAAAGATGGTGTTATCCGTGAGTCTTTTTTCTCTTAGTACTTGTTCTCTCTGTGACGGGCTATGATCTATTAAGCGCAACAGACGAACGAGCCATACCGACCCACTGCCGAGAACGTCCATATAAATGATGGTATGCTCTTTGATATCAAATATGCGCAAGACTCAACGAATCACAATAGCGACAGTCCAGGAGGTCTGCGCTTGTGATCCCAATTGTGGATATTTTGGCTCAGGCACTGACTACGGGACGCACGGACGCGGTTGATACTATAAATTGAGTTGAGTGAGTAAGCACATCGAATTTGCTTTGCCGCACTGGCAGTTACTCTGGACGAATTGCTATATCACTGCCGCTTTCTATATACCCCCGCCCATACACCGATTGATTTGTTGTAGATGGGGATATGGTTGTCATGAAGATGTAAATATTCTCTGAACCGACTTAAACTCACAACGCGGTCTTCTCTGTATCCGCGCAGGCTCGTACGCGGATTTACGAGAACGCATGGCATCGTTGAAAGATCAGACACTGACACAGTCGACTAGAGACGACGCAAGCTGGCAAATTATCAGCGGCCTGAATGGACACCAAGTAGATACGAAACAGCACGGCCAACACCCGGGTATTGTAAGTCAACCTCTATCTCCCGCACCCAAACCCGGACACGTACACTCAGGGGACATGTCGCGAGCGTTGTGCCGTTTATTGCTGAATCAGACCACTGAGTCACACGACGGGAGCGATGTAGAAGACACAGGCACCACTAGACCGACTCGTCCATGGGACAGTAGATATCTGTTGCATCTTCAGGAGTCGTTAGTGCGCGGTTTGATCATACTCGAAGGAGACGCACGAGATCGGCTTTCTTTGGATCTGTACAACCTCACATGCTGATGGATGCTTCCTTGGTCAACTGGTGCAGGTTTTGTTCTATGCGGGTATCCTATCAACCCATGAGCTGTGAGTGATACTTCAAGTCAGCATTTCCACATCAGCCAGTCTTTCCCTGAAGCATCCAGTTTCAGGACCTTATCTCCAACTCTGCTAGACATCTCTGCAATTCAATGAGTGTGGGTTTAACAGGCATGGGATGTCATCTGTGTTTAGCACTGAGAACCAGGGCTCATGACCTGTACAAGGATAGGACTCACACACGACGGAGTGCGACTGAGGAAAAGGAAAGAAATCGTACAACGTAGGAATATCGACCAGATTGGTAAGCTACGTTCTACGGTACGCCACAACTCGATCCGTCGGCGACTCGTTGACAGGCTGGTTAGTTCTCACATCCCACGTGCGTATACGCGCTCTCATGTACATAGTCTTTGTTTCTTGTTAGATTTGTGCGGGCGCTGAAAGTAGGAAAATATTTGAGGCCGTCGGATGTTCACAACATCAATCCGCAGTCATGCTAGCACCTCAGAGGGATCACAGCAAGATTGATGATAGCACAGGAAGTGTCATCTCAAGCTCCGACGAGCACTGACACAGCGAGCACCTTTCAGCTTTAGAGCTAGCCATAATGGTGCATCCCGCCCACTACTTCTACTCTCCCGCCCTCTCACCTGAATTATGTCGTCGTCAGTGGAGTCGGCTGTGACAAATATTATCTATAATAATTATGTCTCGGGTGCGGCGATTGACATATCACCTTTACCTTTCATATAACCTACTTTCCCAGTCGCAATCATCACCATTGTCGGATATGATTACCGTGAGTATCACGTGTCCGATGCACTTATTACACTAAGCTCACCTAGTTGCCTATCAGTTCTTACTTTTTCGGACGAGGTAATTCCGCGCACTTTTGTTCGATTTCGGAATCTCACTCATTATTTGGAGTAGATCAAGTATATCTGGGTCAGCGGATACACCTCAGGTGAAATACGCAACTAAGGCATGATTGCAGGATAAGCCCTGGACTTGGGTGTCCACTCTGTTCGTTCTCGTATGTACTCAGAACTTCCGGGTGGTCTTATTTGCTAATTATTTGTTACAGGTTCGCTACTTCGGATTATGTGTTGCCCTGTACGTTGGTTCATTCCGATGCGCATCAAAGATTAACGACAATGATTCTGTTAGCGCGGATGGTCTCAGTATGTCCCGAGTTTCGGGTGCGGGCTCTCTTCGACTAACTCGGCTGATTCAAAGTGGGCAGTTCTTTCTTTTCTGGCCCCGACAATGTGATTCTCTTTGATTCATCGACTACAGTACCCGCACTCATATTGCTTGTAGGCGTATGTATCCCCTCATTTCTCGCTGAAATTCTATTTAATTGACACCATTTGAGTAGCTGTAGGTGCCTTTTATTATATGCGGTTCTGTAACCATGTTCATTTTGTTCCGCGATACTTAAAGGAAAAATCCTCGAGAGCTTAGTTCTGTGGACTAGAACTATTTTTATTGGTGCTGCAGATTGTATGTCCTTCAATTGCATCGTTTTTTTCAGATGAAGCAATCGCGACTACAGTGATGATGATTCTTCGGGTATGGGCGCTGTACAGTCGATCGAGGATCATCCTCTGCATTCTTCTTACGTTTCGCATGCTGGAAATTATTTCATGTTTGCTTTCAGGCATTGTCGCCGGCATTCCGGGCTATCTTACAAGCATGTAATTTCTATTCCGTTCTCATTCTCGCGACACTTAAATTCGCTCGCCAGTGACCTCCATTCAAGTGCTCAACTACATGCCTTGCATGATGGGTAGCAGTTCTCCCGCTTGGACCTACGTGCGCGACATTCCCCAGTTTATTCTCGCCGTGGTGATGTGTCTCCTGGTGACCACCCGCTTTTTCCGGCAGTCGCTGCAATTGTATAGGATGAACAAAACTTGGCAACCCGGCCGTTATCTCAGCCTATTCGCCCGGGAGGGCGTACTTTATTTCCTCGCGTACGTCCGCGTCTGTCTTTCCGCCCTTGCTTTAAGCTCATGCCTGGCGACACATACATCAGCATGGTTCTGTACACCGTCGCCAACATGCTCGCTTGGGCACCTACCCTCACGCTTCCTCCCATGGAATGGTATACGGCGCTGATCATACCCGTGTTTGCGCTCGCGCCGCGTTTCGTGTTGAGCCTGCGGGAGTTGTACGCGCGCGATCTGCGTCATTTTGGGTCGCATATCGACACGGATTTCGGGTTCGTGTCGACCACGGATCGTGGTGCGCCGGGATCTGCGATCATGTTTGCAGCTGAGGGGCAGAACGAGGACGAGTTGGAGCCAGGCGAAGAGGCGTCCGTCGCGGAGGGGGAAGGTATACATATTTAGCAGCAACAAGATATATCTAGAACAGGTGGCCTCTGTGCATATTGTATTGATGCAGCTCAATCATAAGCTTCAATCACAATCAATTACATAACATGGGGCCCGGCTGTACGGTCCGAGCTCGCATTCAAATTATTTTCCTTTCACTCATTTTTAACGCAGAAGGGGTGGATTATAACATCTCTGGGTTAGTTACCCAGAGAAGTGTAGAGGAGCTCACATAAATAACTGCCACTGACGAACTTTATGACTTGTATGTCAACGAAACTGCGCACGAGTAGATTTATTGGTTGCTGGACTACGCATTGATAATCACTTATAATTGGATGGAAAGACGGCCAGTACTTCGGGGATACCTTTGCTCAATCAAACTCAATCGAAATCACCCCCAAATATACTTCAGTTCACTTCGGTCACTTCGCGGGAGTCGGGGTATCTATGAGAACGTATGATGCGACAGTGATGGGCATTGATCTGTGCCGTCGTTCTACGCAGCCACACGGCATTCGTCTTTGAGGCAGCCAAAACCATGATGCCAATACACCAGTATCTCTAAATCATACGTGCGTCGTGCGCTTTGTGTGATGTTATGACCATTCTGACCCGCAGTAATACTCACTAACGGAACTAACATCCGATCCCAGTCCTGTTCATGGTTTGTTCGTCTCTGTTGCAAGTGACATATATTTTTATGGTATAATCCCTGACACGGGAATTACTATACTATGCCAAACTTCGACGGCATTTTAGCCTTAGAGCCGATTACGGGTTGCTACGTATCTCCACTACAGCTGCCGCCGCTTCCTTTGCTCCTACTCTTACCTGCTCTTTGGCTGAGTCATGTCGTCCTCGACCGTGACAAATATCTTCAATAATAATTGCATCATATGTGCGGTGACTCTACATTTCCCTTTCGGTTGATTACAATATCTCGCTACGTTCGCAGTTGCGATTATCGCTGCTGTTGCATACGACTACAATTGGTATTGCATATCCTACGCATTCTTTTCTCTAGGCACACCTTACCGTCCCTTAGTTATCGCTTTTTCAGATGAAGTACACGGCTCAGTTGATCTGTTGGCGCCTTACTGATTCAATACTTGGGGCAGATCGAGTACATTTGGGTCGGTGGATGTCCGCTGAATGAGATATGAACTAAAGGGCGGCTTCAGGAGAGTCGCTGGACTTGGGTCTCTACCTTATTGTTTTGGTGAGCATTCCGCATGTCTGGGAGATAAAATTGGCTAACGTTTTGTTATAGGTTCATTACTTCGGCCTTTGCGTCGCCTTGTGCGTTGGTTCATTCCGACTTACAACGAAGACTGACTGCGGTGGTTTTATCAAGGCGGATTGTCTTCATATGTCCGAATCTCCAAACCAGGTCTTTATCTAACCAACTGAATAAAAGTCAAGAGTTTCTTTCTTCCCGGTTTGATAATGTAATCCCCTTTAGTTCGCATGTGAAAGTACCACTGACAATTCCCTCTAGACGTACATATTCCCTCATTCGTCTCTGAAGGTCCTTTCCAACTGATTTGTTTGAATAGTTATAGGCATTTTGGTCGAGTGCGGACAATTTTCATTCTAATCCGTTTGTTTCCAAGGCGAATTCGTCCAGAATTTAATTTGGTGGACTAGAGTTTCATCGGTGCTGCAGATTGTACGTCTTCATTCGATATTTGTATCGCTCCCTCCGAATAACGTGAATACATTTATGTATGATGACCACAGTGGTGATGATTCTTCGCGTCTGGGCATTGTATGGTCGATCGAGAGTCATACTTCGCACCCTGCTTGCTCTATGTGTTCCGGAAATTATCTCGCGTCCACTCTCGTCCATTGTAGCAAGCATTCCAAACCATTTCTTAAGTATGCGCATTCCATTCCACGATGAATTACAATCACTCATACATCAACATTCAGTTCCCATTGTTCAAGTGCTTGGCTTTTTATTGTGCATGCTAAGTACTAATTCGCCGGTCTGGACCTTTGTGCGCGACAGCCTTCGGTTTCTCCTCGCCGTAGCAATGTGCCTCTTAGTGATCGTCCACTTCGTCCGGGAGTCACTTCAAATATACAGAATAACGAAAACATGGCAGACTAGTCGTTATGCGAACCTTTTGGTCCGGGAAGGTATCGTTTATTCTCTCTCGTACGCCCGTTCCAATCTCTCCGTTTTGAACTACACGCTGACGACACCTCAGTATGGCTCTTTACACCGTCGCCAACTTTATTTCCTGGACCCTTCCCTTTCACTAAACCCAACGGATTGGTGGGCACCGTTGATTGTACCCATGTTTGTGCTCACACTACGTTTAGTTTTGAGCCTGCGGAAGTTGTATGCTCGCAATCTTCAAGGTCGATTTGGATCACATATCGACATCGACTTCGGGTTCATGTCGATCGCTGGATGCGGTGCGGCGAGGTCAACTGTCATATTCGTGGCTGGGGAACAGAACGATGATAGATTGGAGTGAAGCAATTCGATATCGACAGGAGAGGGATGAGAATTGGAGCCACCCTAATGTGGTTTATGGATGCATTTGGGTTCACAGGATCTTCGTCGCTGGTGGAAGGATGGCCGGCTTATTTGGACTGGGAGACGGCGTAGGGTTCGCCCAGGCTAGTTAGAGAGCGTAGTGGACTAGGGCCAACAAGGCATGAGGCATCTCGACGTCGCAAACGTAGCCGAGTTCAGGTTCTCGATCTGCAAAAACTTTTCCTGGATCCCAGCGTTCAAGATGTGTCCCATCGGGCCAGAAACACAACTAAAGCCAGATCGTCTGACCATGTCAAGCCATCTAGCAAATTTTCGACATCACGCCACTACCTACACGATTGATACTTGCCGTGGAAGATATTTTCTGGCACGGTGCATGGTTCGCCGTTCTCAAGGTGTTACCCGTTCCATCACCACCTCTGTTGAGGCCGCCAGGGCCAATCTGCATATAATGCCACCACAACATTAATCTGTAGGCCCGTTACACCCCAACCGCGCGATTCAGTTTCACAGGCCGTTGTCGTGTCATCAAGCGCGACCCGGAGGCCATCACGCTCTTGCCAAGGGCTCCCAAAAGTTTGCGAACTCACGTAGTTGACTCAGACAGACGCCATGGCTTAAATACTCGCGTTCCACCAAATTGTGACAGGACAGGGACTCGATTTCATTATCAATCAGGAAATCTAGAACGATAAGAAGGACGTGAGCATTGAACATTGCTCTTACCAAAGAGGAACTGCAAAATCGCTATCTCTAAGTTCCTTAAAATGAAACACAAGTGCTACAGAGCAGCTAAGGCGGAGAAGCGTAACTTTCGAGACTACGGGAAGGAATGAATCGGGATGTGCTCATTACTTGCAAGGACAATATACTCACATATCGTCAATACTCGACCCACTCGGCTGTATGGAGAGTGAACGGAGCCAATCAACGACCCGATTGTTGGCCTCGTTCGATCGTATTCCTTGATCTGCTGGAGGGGTTTGCGCGAGGAGCATATCAAGGACTCGGCTCACTTGTCATATTCCAGCAACGAGCCGGTTCTAGGGCGTTTGTGTTGCAAGTGGGGTGAATATCTACTTATACTTCGGGGGAGGCAAGTAAGAGACGTTGTAGTAGAGCTAATTCCAAGTGACTTCAAACTTTCAGCTTCATCCTGGGTGGATTCGTCATCGTGGTTGGCACGCCCCCTACATGAGGTTTAGAAATGAGCTTCAAGAGGTGATAGTGAAAGTCAAGAACAACGTGGGCGCTTGTAGAGCCGTAAAAGCCAACCAAACACCACCGCTGAGCCTGCGATGCAAAGGCTACTCCAACTCTTGCTCACGCTGTCTCTTCGCCTCCGTTTGTCCGTTGGACGTCTAGCATTCGCATTTCGGGCCCGGTTCACTGCTCTTTGGAAGTCGTTTCTCACATTTGCCATACGCCATGGGGAACAGCCTCGGGTTCGCCTTCTCGCAAATGATGTGCCACCGGGGCCGAATGATATCCACGATGACAAGGGTGTACAACTCTCGGAACGTGAAAGGATCGAAAAAGATACCAAAGGAACTCTCGCAGTCATGCCCGTGCAGCAAAGTATGAACTGGCCGGAGAAAATAGTGAAGTGCCGAGAAGCTCAGTCGCTCCCTTTGGAGTCGGACCAAGACCTCGAATTTGTGCCTGCAACTCCTGATGGAACCTCGCAACGATATGAAACCAAGAAAGCTAGGCGAGTGTTCTATGGCCCATCACTTTTCATTCTCTATTCATATGCTCTCCTAGTTTGGACAATTCTGATTCTCCCATGATTCCACCTGGACCGTTAAAACTCCACATCTTATCAGAGTTAGTCCACATACCCTGCAAAGCTATTTTTTTCCCTTATCGGCTCCGTTACAGACCATCACTCCCATCGGGATGGAAACGACATGTTCACCCTGAAGGGAATGTTGTGTATTATTACGAAGACTTGGTACGTTTCCTTGTCATGCGAACTCGTACCGTAAATTGAGCCCAAATTCAAAGCGTCTATCTACAGAATGCGACATTCATCTTCGTGGAAAAGATATCCTTAAGTGCGCAACGATACTCATACAACAGGCAATGAAAGATAATTTCATGGATGATCTGACGGAAATCGTGCTGAATGCGAAGAAAAAACAAGACCAAAAAGGACAAGACAAGAGGGAGCAAGACAAGGCGGAGCAATGGCACTATTATTTTGTTGATCATACACGTCGTCTTCTGTTCTGGGTGGATCATGTTAATCTGCGCAAAAATCTTCGCATCGAATTGCAGGGGGTCACCGAATACAGCCACATCAGTATGTTCGGGCACATCTCTGTATTCTGCCTCTGACACACGCATAGGGTATTTCGTCGAGGCCCAATATTGGTATGCTCTCCCAATGTTCCTTTAGGCACGTATTCATCTGCTCCATTTCCATCGGACACTAACTATAAGTCAAGTATACCGCATATAGCATGCAATTAAGGTGGCATTGTGAATATTTTCCGCATGGCCGCGTCCTTCCGAAGCAAGTTTATAACCGCCTAAGAGGGATCCTTAATTTTGCCAAGACCGGTATGTTCTCTTGTGTAATACCAGTGCTGTATTCTTATCAACTCATAGACACCATGACTGGCGACTCCTCTCCGAGCCCCTTTGCACAAAGCGAACTTGTTCCGATCTTGGACCTTGTCAACTCTCTGAAGGGTATGTTCGTTGGCTGATCCTCCCGTATCTTACTCACTCGAGGAAGACGACGAAACTATCTCTGATCCAAACAATATTTGGATTGTTGGTATGACTTCGCTTCTTCAAATCACATATACAGGTGTTGATGTCATTCGAAGCAAGGTTTCTGGCGTTGTTCAGTAGGTGTTACTTGTTATGTCGTTTTGTTAATCCGCTAAACGCGACACCAGCTGAAAATCGGTTCTACAACTTTGCTGGTCAGGAGTGTGCAAGGCTGAATGCCGATTCAGCCTTATTTGAGGAACTGCATTGGGATGATCTTTTTGCATTCAAACTTGTAAATGTCTTTCTATTTGGATCGCCGGACGGACATTCTGCTCGCCTGAAACGGGTCTGGGTGGATGGGACTGTTATTCAGCCACGTTGGAAGGAATTTGTCAATAGGATCACGAACGAGTTGGGTCGATACACCATTTTCGTAAGTCAACCAACCTCCATTCACGCCAAATATCTTACGGCTCACAGTCTACAGTAATGCTGGCAGTCAACTTCAGCTTTCTCGCAGTTCCCGGCGTCGTTATCCCAGGCACGCCCGCAACCTCCATACAAATCATTATCTATTGTTCTATAGTTTCCACGGTCGCATCCATAGTATTCTCATTTGCCCTGCTGAACGTATATAGTGACCCGGGCCTCGCGCTCGCTGACTCTGCGGTGGGTTCCTAGATCGGATATCACGTCTCCTTGCGATGTTTATATCTTTTATGATAGGCAAGCGTCATGAGCATCCTCAGTGAAAAGAAGTGGGGCATGGCGTGTCTTGCCATCACGCACAGTCTTCCGGTTTCCAGCCTCGAGTGGTCGTACGTATCGCTCTCGTCTAGACTTTCGCTGTCATTCATCCTGCGGTTCTAGCATCACACTCTTTCTCACAGCTCTCGCGATCCAGATTTTTTCTCCAAAGGAACATTCCACTGTCGTGACGCTCGGTGCCTTGTTTTTTGTCCTCCTGCTATTCGTGGGGATGAGTATCCTCGTGGTGCGGTTGTTTTATAAAAACGGCGATGCGGATCAGGACCCTGAGGCAGCTGAGACTGATACTCCTGAGGAAAAAACCCAGGAATCTGCGAGCCAGCAGCGGGATCTCGAACAGGGTCCGAGTGAGTGATGTGTACGTTAGTCATTGGTTATTTGGATAAAGCCTAGTGCTGTCTGGACATTTTTGTTTCACTTGTTTCGCTTCGCGTTAAATTTCCCCGTTCATCTCTGCACTGTCTTCTGTTGTGGTTATCAATATATGCTCATCTCTCTCGCAAATTAAGAGGGTCATTAGGACTTTCAAATGTTTCCGTAGTCTTCGGCGATGATATTTTCAGGTTATCTCGTGCCACCTGTCGGTATCCCTGATCTGGGTATGGTTATGAGCGCGCAGTGCGGCATAAATCTCTGTCGTGCACCAAGAGGACGGCAGAAGATTGAAACATTAGTTCAACAAAGACGGAAACAGATATGTAAGTCTCAAGTCATGGGGTTTAAAGGACCAGTCCCGGTGCTTCAGGCCGTGAAAGCAGCTGAACTCCATTGAAGATGCTGACCTCGGTGGGGCTATCAAGACGCCTTCTCTCGTCACATGTCGTTCGCCCCCGTCTGGCCATCGAACGCGTCGCACTCGCAATATGAACCCGCTCCGCTTCACTCCGGGTGTTGCCACTAGTCTCGGATCCGACTGCATGTAAACAATCGCGGGAAAACTGTAGCAACCTAACCCATACGGCGCGACAGAAACTGGCAAGAGGAGTATAGCCGGGTACCTGTATCCCGTCGAATTTGCTCAAGTGACAGCAACTCCCGACAGTGTCGCAGAGCAATCAACATAAGAGAGAGAGAGTTAGGTGATCTGACCATGATCATCTAGCCCAAACACCCAGCCTATTTGATCCCACAAACTGGGCCACAGGAACTCTTGTGTTCATAGGTCCGCACTTCAACGAAACTGTATGTCTAAGGAGAGTTTTATACGGGTTGCCATCACTCCCTGATGGGCGAAGACGGCATATTCACCCCGGAGTGTTCTTTATTACCACGAAGA
>JBBPMM010000784.1:0-13193 GCA_038090335.1 Solioccasus polychromus
AGGAAGGACCCTAATGCCATGGAAGTTGATGCTATTCAACTCTCCCCTGTCGAGAAGGCGTGACACATCCGCGAAGGAAGGTGTTTCATCTGCCATAAGAAGGGTTGCACTACTCGTAACCATCCTCATAATGACAAGAAGGAAGAAGGATCCACCCCTATACGATCCAATAACCCCTTCAGGAACCAGGCCAAAGTTGCAACTGTCGCCACTCCTGACCCTCCTAAGGCACCAGAGCTCCCCCCATCTTCAGAGCTTGACAAATATCTCAAAGTCCTTAAAGGACAAAAGGTTGATCAGAAGGAGCTCATACATGTCCTTCAAGAGTGTTTTGAGGAAGACAAGACAAAGGTCTCGAGGATGTCCACCACTGAGAGAATTCAGGGTTTTTAGAACAGAGGAAACCTTCAGCGTCTTCTCCTCCAGAACGTTCCGCTCCTATCATCTGTACTAGTAAGAAAGAGAAATCTATTTGCATTCCCATCTCTCTTTCTCACAGAATGAAAACCGCTGAAATCAATGCTCTCATTGACTCAGGAGCCACCGAAAACTTTATCGACCCTATCACCATCGCTAAGTATCAGTTTCCCACTAGATGACTTCCTTCCCCTATCAAAGCATCTAATGCCGATGGATCCACCAATAAAGGAGGGTTTATCCGAAAGGAAGCCTTCCTGGCCATTAATATGGCAGGACAGGAGGAAGTCATCCGCTTCCTCATATTAAACTGTGGAGGAGATCGAGTGATTTTGGGAATTCCATGGTTCACCAAGGTGAATCCATCTATCGATTGGACTAACCAAGTCGTCACCATCCCCGCCTTGTCCAAAAATCATAATGCCAAAGGGGAAGCCCTCGAACAACGATATCTGGTAGAGTCATTGAGGAAAACTACCATTGCCATGGAAGCAGCTATTGCCGCACCCAAAAAGGAGAAGGTCCTACCCCCAGAATACAGCAAATATGCTTCGGTATTCGAAGAAAAGACCCATGATCTCCTCCCCCCGTCATGACCTTTCAATCATGGGATTGACCTCGACGAATCCTTTGTCCCGAAAATCGCTAAAGTCTATCCCCTTAACCCTAAAGAGATGGAGACGTGTAAGGAATTCGTCGATGAACACCTTCGAACTGGCAGGATTGTACAATCTAAATCCCCTCAAGCCTCCCCCTTCTTTTTCATGCCAAAGAAGGATGGCTCCCTATGACCTTGTCAAGACTATAGGTATCTCAATTCCCATACGGTCAAGAATGCCTATCCCCTACCTCTCATTTCTGACCTATTGGATAAATTGAAAGACTCTATGATCTTCACCAAGTTTGACGTGCGGTGGGGATATAACAACGTCCTTATCAAACCTGAAGACTGATGGAAAGCTGCCTTCATCACTCCGTTTGGACTCTTCGAACCAACGGTGATGTTCTTTGGATTATGCAACTCCCCCACTACTTTTCAAGCATTCATGAATGATGGGTTTTGGGATCTTATTTCGGAAGGATGGGTAGTCATTTATATGGATGATATTCTCATCCATTCCTCGGACCCCAACCAACATACTGAGCAAATGAAACGAGTCCTTCAACGACTAAAAGACCTCCACCTTTCTTTGAAAATTTCTAAATGTTCTTTCGACATCGCTGAAGTCGAATACCTGGGGATGGTCATCGGTCACCATCGGGCATCTATGGACCCGACTAAGTTGAAGGCGATCCAAGAATGGCAACCCCCAAACTCTGTAAAAGCAGTCTGGTCGTTTCTCGGGTTTTGCAATTTCTATTGGAAATTCATTGTGAATTTCTCTACTATTGCTCAACCTCTCATCAACCTAACCAAGAAGTCAACTGTTTGGGAATGGTCCATGACACATGAATCTGCCTTCCGTACCCTTCAGCAGATCTTTATGTTGGTGCCCATTCTTCGTCTTCCAGACACTACTATCCCTTTCTTTTTAATGACCAATGCCTCCCTTGTCGCTACCAGAGGAGTTCTCATGCAGAAGGACATCAATGGAGATCTTCATCCCTGTGCCTACCTCTCGAAAACGCTGTCTTCTGTGGAAAGAAATTACAACATCTATGATCGAGAACTCCTCGCCATCATCCACGCTCTCTACGAGTGGCATCATTACCTCCAAGGAACGTCCCTTCCTGTCACAGTCCTCACCGACCACAAAAATCTATCCTATTTCCAGGAACCATGGAAACTCTCTCAACAACAGGCTCGTTGGCTCCTTTTCCTCCAGGACTTTGATCTCCAGTTTATCCATCAACCAGGTACTCAGATGGGCCCTGCGGATGCACTCTCTTGCAAGGATCACATTGACACTGCTGATGACAACCAGGCAGTTACTCTTCTCCCTGACGATGTTTTCCTCCATTCCATTGACCTAGCCCTTGCAGATAAGATTGCCCAATCCTCTGCCTCTGATCCCTTGGTCCTTGACGCCATCGCCAAATCTTTTGAAGACTCCCCTCTTTTCCCTCGTTCTTCTATTCGGGATTGGACGATTGCCGATGGGAAATTGTACTTCCGCAATCACCTCTACGTTCCAGAGTCCCTCCGCCACAACATCGTCTCTTCGGTCCACTCCTCCTTCGCCAGGGGTCATGGTGGTATCTTTTGCACTCACGCTCTTGTTGCTCGGGATTTCTGGTGGCCTGGCCTTTCCACTTTTGTCCATCGTTTTGTTACAGGTTGCGCTGTTTGCCAGCAAAACAAGGTCAACACCCATCCCACTGTTCCCCCTCTCTTGCCCATTCCTTCCGACGCTTCCTGCCCTTTTGAACAAATCTCTGTTGATCTTATCACGGATCTACCTCCCGTCCAGGGCTTTGACTCTATTTTGGTCATGGTTGACCATGGCCTTACGAAGGGGGTAATTTTCACACCTTGTTCTAAAACCATTGATGCCGAAGGAGTAGTGCAGTTATTCTTAGAAAAAGTTTTCCCTCGTTTCGGCCTCCACTCATCCATCATTTCGGATCAGGGCCCTCAATTCGCCTCTACCTTTGCTCGAGAGCTCTCTCGACTCCTTGGCTACGACCTTTGCCTTTCCACCGCCTACCACCCACAAACCGATGGAGAAACTGAATGAGCAAACCAATCCCTAGAAACATATCTAAGGATATTTTCCGAGGGTCGCCCGGATAAATGGGTAGACCTATTACCTCTCGCCAAGTTCTCCCATAACTCCAATGTCCATTCTTCCACACAAAAGACCCCGTTCTTCCTTATGTTCGGATATGAACCTAGGGGGTACCCATCTATAGGAAAGACATTTATCCTGGCTCTGGAAAAACATCTTACTCTCCTTGAAGAAGCATGGAAGGAAGCCCTAGCAGCTCATGAGAATTCCACTCGGATCATGAAGGAATGGACCTTTTCCAAGTTTAGACCATGGAAAGTCGGAGATAAGGTATGGTTGGAAGCACGGAACCTCTGATTCCGTCATACATCCAAGAAACTCCTCCCTAGACGTGAGGGACCTTTTGAAATCTCGAAAGTCATCTCTCCCCTTGCCTACAAACTCTGTCTTCCCCCATTCTAGAAAATCCATAACGTCTTTCATGCATCACTCTTATCGTCCTATTGGGAGACACTGGAACATGGACCCAATTTCCTAAAACCACCGTCGGAAGAGATAGAAGGAGAAGAAGAATGGGAAGTTGAAGATATCCTGAATCACCACGGAACACGAGGACAGAGGCAGTACCTGGTGAAATGGAAGGGATATTCCTCTGCCAAGAATACCTGGGAACTGGAGTCAAATCTGGGAAATGCCTTGGAGGTACTCGAAGAGTATAAAACTCGACGACATCTTTAAACTCCGCCAACCCACTTTACACCTCCATTCATCCGTCACCTTTTTTTCACCACTATGTCATCCCCTGCCATCTACGCTGAATGTCTCCCCATCTCTTATCGCCACATCCTTTTTGCCACTATCCTTGCCGATCCACGTCCTCTTTTCTGCATCGAACACGATCCCCTTTGGAACCAAGCTACCTCTTTGCAGACGATGGTACACTTGTACCACCAAATTTACACCACTGATCTCCTATTCCAACGATCCCGCACTGGCCCTAACTCTGCGCTCACCTGAGCCATAGACCACTCCACCCAACAAACGTTGGACCACCTTTTGGACCTCATGCATCAAGAAGGCTTTTGGTTCTTCATGAACCGTATTCCATCAACAACCATCCCCATTCTCCAGTCCCTCCTCAACAGACTTACTCCCTTAGAGGAAACCTGTTACTCAGGGTATCCTCTCACCACCACAAACGGGATCGAACTCCGTTTTCTTTTATCTTCTCTCTCATCCCCGAGTCCCACCTCGTCTTCTTCCCCCGTCACTCCTCCTTCTGCTCGCTGCCCTCGTTGTCATCCTCGATGACACTCCATCCCTTATGTGGTACCATCTCAACCTCGTCTCTCGTCTTATGATGACACCCCAGCCCTTCCCATTCCAGAACCCTCTAGACCGACCTGGACCCCCCAACCTGAATGGTCTACTCCTATTACCACTTACAATAACGATACTCACATGCCCATCCCCTCCTCTACTTCCCCTCAACCCCCTACTCCTGGGACCCCTACTCATCCTATCAACGTTGACGCCCTTTCTGATACCCCTGTTCGCTCGGGGCAATGTTTCAAATGCCAACAGTGGGGACATTGGTATCAAGAATGCCCTCAGTATCATTGTCCGAAGTGTTACCTATGGGCCCCGGGACATTTACAAAGTCATTGCCAAGGACTTCCCTGTGATGGTTGCAGAGTAAGAGGACATAAGGTCACTTATTGTCCCAACATTTCCACTAACCCTCCCGTCGCCTCCTGGGTCATTGATGAGAACTCTTCTTCGGGTGGAGAAAATAATTCAGCTCAGTGAGCTGATGTCTACGAAGGGGGTAATGTTACGGTTTTACTAGGACCCCTATCTTTTTCTTTTCTTTCCGTGTTCTTCCTAAACTCCCCATCAGTTCTTCCTACTTTCTCCGATTACTGTTCCTATCTTCCCCGTATTCCGATTCCCCCCATTTTACCTTGTAGCACTGGAGCTAAGGGATACCTCTTTTAGCTATCATCCTCTGGAACATTCTAGATACTTTCCTTTTCTTTCTCTTGGTCTGTGCACAATTCCCTTACCTATAAATAGTCAGACTTCTCGCTTTTGTACCTCAGCTAGTTCTATGCAATCCAAGCCTAGTAACCAGCAAGCCGCTTAGGACGAGCGAGACCATTGCCACTATTCCAGTACTCTCAGCTACCATGCTAAGAAGCTTTCTCACTGTGCGGGGAGTGAGATACCAACTGATCATCTTCATTGCTATGGTACAGGACTTACCGTACGGACGCATCAATACCCTCTACTGGGAGATGACCGTTCTCGTTGTAATCATCCTAGGATTACCTCGTCAACATATCAGCATATACCACCACGTATATTTCATCAGTTATTAGCTGAGTTACTAGCCTCAGCGTAACACTCAGCTAGTAACCGATGAAGTAAAGGCAATGGTAAATGCCAATACATCTTCTGGGTAATCCTAAGATGATTATGATGAGAACAGTCGTCTCCCAATAAAGGGTATCAATGTGTCCGTAAGGAATGTCCTGTTGAACAGTAGTGAGGAAGACAAGTAACTGATAAGTCACACCTCAATGTGCGATGAAGGCTCTAAGGACAGTAGCCTGGAGTATGGGAATGGTGACAGTCTTGCTCCCTTCGAGTGGCGTGCTGGTTACTAGGCTTGGATTGTGTAGAACTAGCTAAGGTACAGGAATAGGGAGTCTACCTATTTATAGGTAGAAGGGTTACACACAGACCATGAAGAAAAAAGGAAAACTATCTAGAATGTTCTGGAGAATGAAGGCTAAAACTGGTAACCCTGAGCTCTGGTACTTCAAGGTAAAATGGAAGGAATCGGAAGATGGAACATATAGGAACAGTAATCAGAAAAAGTAGGAATAGTTGGAGAGAATAGGAGAGAAAGGACAAAAACCATAACAATCACCCCCTTCAGTCTCTTTGAACCCTGATGTTCTTTGGATTGTGTAACTCCCCTGCTACATTTCAAGCATTTATGAATGATGCTTTTCAGGACCTCATTGCCAAAGGATGGGTCGTCATCTATATGGACAACATTCTAATCCACTCTTCCAATCCTATCAAACACCAACTTTGTACCAAGAAGGTCCTTCAATGCCTAAGGGACCTTCACCTTTGTCTCAAAATCTCTAAATGTTCATTTGACATTTCTGAGGTGGAATATCTCAGTATGATTGTCAGTAACCACCAAGCCTCCATGGATCTGATGAAACTGAAGGCCATCAAGGAATGGCACCCACCCACCTCCATCAAGGCCATTTGATCCTTTTTGGGATTTTGCAATTTTTATCGAAAGTTCATTGCAAATTTCTCTACCATCGCACAACCCTTGATTGAACTCACCAAGAAAACTACTCTCTGGCATTGGGATGATCCCCAAGAACAGGCTTTCCACACTTTACAGCAGATCTTCATGACCACTCCTGTCCTACATTTACCTGATACCACTTCCCCTTTCTTTGTCATGATGGACACTTCACTCACTGCTACAGGTGGAATCTTAATGCAAAAGGATGCTAATGGTGATCTTCACCCATGCACCTACCTCTCACAAACACTCTCATCAGCTGAATGTAATTATGACATCTATGACAGGGAATTGCTTGCCATCATACACACTTTGTATGAATGGCACCATTATCTCCAGGGCACCTCACATCAGGTCACAATCCTTATCAATCACAAAAATTTGTCCTACTTCCATGAACCATGGAAGCTTTCTTGTCGACAAGCATGATGGCTTCTCTTTTTACAAGACTTTAACCTTGTTTTTTTGCACACTCCTGGATCACAGATGGGGCCTGCTGACGCCCTCTCCTGCCACAATAACGTCGATACTGCCAATGACAATCAGGATGTCACCCTTCTCCCTGATTCTGTCTTCATTCAGATGATTGACCTCACCCTCTCTGACAAAATTGCCCAGTCTTCTACCTCAGATCCTGTCATTCTTGATGCTATTGCCAAGTCCCTTGAAGGTTCTCCTCTTTTCCCTCATTCTTCTATTCATGACTGGTCTTTTGACAATGGCAAACACTATTTTCATCATTGCCTCTACGTTTCTGAGTCCCTCCATCATGATGTCATCTCTTTTGTCCATTTCTCCTTTACTGGAGGCCATGGCAGTATTTTCCATATGCATGCACTCATTGCCCATGATTTCTGGTGGCCCAGTCTCTCAACCTTCGTCTGCCGTTTTGTTACTGGCTGTGCTACCTGCCAGCAAAACAAAGTGAATACCCACCCCACTGTCCCTCCTTTATCCCCTATCCCTTCTTCCACTACTCGCCCCTTTGAACAAATCTCTGTTGACCTCATCACCGATCTCCTGCCTTCTCATGGTTTTGATTCTATTCTGGTCATGGTTGACCATGGGCTTATGAAGGGGGTCGTTTTTGCACCTTGTACCAAGTCAATTGATGTGGAAGGAGTAGCTTAACTCTTTTTGGAAAAGATCTTTCCTCAGTTCAGTCTCCACTCCTCAGTTATCTCTGACTGAGGCCTGCAATTTGCTTTGGCTTTTGCATGAGAGTTATCTCGACTCCTAGGTTACAACCTATGACTCTCTACCACATACCACCCTCAGACTGATGGAGAAACAGAAAGGGCTAATCAATCTCTAGAGACTTACCTGAGGATCTTCTCCAAAGGCCATCCAGATAAGTGGGTGGATCTCCTCCCACTAGCCAAGTTCTCCTATAACTCCAACATCCACTCTTCCACTCAAAAAACCCTGTTTTCCTTGATGTTTGGGTATGAACCCAGGGGGTATCCCCCTCTTGGAAAGACATTTATCCCTGCTCTGGAAAAACATCTTTCCCTACTGGATGAAGCACAGAAAGAAGCCCTTGTGGCCCATAAGAATTCCACATGGATCATGAAAGAAAGAACCTTTTCCAAATTTAAACCATGGAAAGTCAGTGATAAAGTATGGCTGGAAGCCCGAAACCTCTGTTTCCACCATACTCCCAAGAAACTCTTACCTCAACAGGAAGGCCCCTTTGAAATTTCAAAGGTCATGTCCCCTATTGCTTATGAACTCTGACTCCCACCATCTTGGAAGATTCATAATGTCTTCCATGTGTCTCTCTTATCATCCTATAGGGAAACACCAGAACACAGTCCCAACTTCCTAAAACCCCCGTCGGAAGAGATAGAAGGAGAAGAAGAATGGGAAGTTGAAGATATCCTTAATCACTGAGGAATGCACGGATGAAGACAGTATCTCATCAAATGGAAAGGGTACTCCTCTGCCAAGAATACCTGGGAACCTGAATCTAATCTGGGAAATGCCTCCAAAGTACTTTTGGACTATAAAATTTGTCGAAACCTTTGAACATTGACCTTTAACACCTCCATTCATCCATCACTCTCACAGTCATGTCCTCTATTGCCATCTATGCTGAACGTCTCCCAATTTCCCTCTGTTGAATCCTTTATGGAACCATCCTCGCCGACCCCCATCCCCTCTTCTGTGTTGAGAAGGATCCTTTCTGGGACCAAGCCTCCTCACTACAAGCGATGGTGTGCCTGTACCATCAAATCTATACTACTAATCTCCTCTGTCAACGTTCCTATGCAAGAATGGACTCTGTCTCAAAACAAGCCATTGATCATTCCATCCAGCAAACTCTGGACCACCTTCTTGATTTGATGCATAGTGAAGGATTCTGGTTCTTCACCAATTGTGTCCCTCCTTCCCTTCTCCCAGTACTCCAGTCCCTTCTCAACAGGCTAACCCCTTCTGAGACAGATCGGTATCAGGGTAGTCCCCTTACCACCACTGATCATATTCTTCCTTGCTTCCTCACAACCTCCCTCTCAACCCCTGCTCCACCAGACCCTTCTTCTTCTTCATCATCAAATAGGTCTCAACATCCCCAGTGACACTGACCAACACCCTATTTGCTTCAAACTCCTGCACACCTCTCATCTTACAATGACTCCCCTACCCTTCCAATACCTGCTCCTGCCAGACTGACATGGACTCCTCAGCCTGAGTGGATGTCTCCCATCTCTTCTGACCGTCATGAATCTTGACCTCCTACTCCACCTCAGCCATCTTCCCCATCAATGGAGATTCTCCATAAAGCCATCAATAACTTGCAGTTCACCTCTTCTGATGGCAGCATGGCATCTTCCTTTGGGACTCCAGACCATCCCATTGATGTTGACCATCTCCTGGACACCCCTGTCCGATGTGGCCAATGTTTTAAATGCCAACAATGGGGACATTGGTATTTGGAATGTCGTATGTATAGGTGTCCCAAATATTTTCTTTGGGCTCCAGGACATCGAAAGGATGCTTGTCATGGCCTTGCCTGCGATGGTTGTGGGATATGAGGACATATGATAACCTGCTGTCCTAATATTTCAACAAACCCCTCTGCTGCAGCATGGGTCATTGAAGAAAACTCTTCTTCTGGCAGAGAGAATAATAATCCAGTTCAGTGAACTGGGAATTAGAAGGGGGTAATGTTACGGTTTTTCCTATGTTCCCTTTTCTTTCTATCCGTCTTGCTCTGAAACCTTCCATAGAATTCCATGACTTTCCATGCTTCCGATTCCCTCCATTTTGCCTTACTGAACTAGGGCAGTAATCTTACTCATTTCATCTACATTCTCCAGAACATTCTAGATAATTTCCTTTTATCTCTCTTGGTCTGTGCACAACTTCTGTACTATAAATATTGGTCCTTTTTCTCATGTACCTTAGCTAGTTCTACGCAATCCAAGCCTAGTAACCAGCAAGCCACCTTTGGGTGAGACTGCCAAGATACTGTTCCATTGCATCTATGTTATCATTGCGACCCTCTTTGCTAATGATTATCATATCAGAGTCGACTTTCTATAGAGAGGAGTCAACGTCTTCATTGTCATTTTAGTCACCGTCTGACTGGGACTATGCCATCAATTAGGATATTGATTCTACTTCAGGGATTACTAGCTGAGTTACTAGCCTCAGCATAACATATACAAACCTTTGGCCACCACTTACTGATCATGCTGGTTTTGCATTCTCAAGCAGGACAAGAAGTCCCTCTGCCTCATTCACAACCTTCAACCTCTTAATGCTGTCACCATTAGGGACTCTTCAGTTCCTTCTTTTGTTGAACACTTAGCAGAATCCTTTGGTGGAAATGCTGTCTATGGTATGATGGACCTGTTTGCAGGTTACAACCAAAGACCACTCCACATGGACTCTTGTGACATGACCATATTCAATAGTCTGCTCAGACTGCACTGTCTCACTATGCTTCCTATGGGTCATACTAATGCTGTCCAGATATATCAAGCCAACATGGCATTTATTTTGCAAGACGAAATCCCCCATCACACCATGCCCTTTGTCAACGACCTCCCGGTGAAGTCCAGTAACACTCAATACCAAAGACCAGATGGGTCTTACAAGACCATCCCAGAGAACCCTGGGATTCATAGGTTCATTTGGGAGCATCTGACCATAGTCCACAGGATACTCCAATGCCTCCAAAACATCAATGCCACAGTCTCTGCCAAGAAATTTGTGCTTGCAGCACTGGAAGCAACCATTGTTGGTCACAAGTGCACATTCAAAGGATGCGTTGCACATGAAGCCAAAGTCCAGAAGATATGGGACTGGCCCGCATGCACCAAATTGATGCAAGTCTGTGGGTTCGTAGGGACCTGCAGAGTGGTATGTATATATATCTGAAATTTCACTACTATCGCCCGCCCCCTTGTAAGTTTAACTCAGAAGGGTGTCCCCTTTGAATGGGGAGATGCCCAACAAGAAGCAATGAACTGTCTCAAGGACGAAATCATTAAGTTCCCAGCACTCCAGCATCTGGACTATGAGTCTGACTGTGAGGTAGTCCTTGCTGTGGACATGTCTCACATCACTGTCAGCTTCATTTTCTTGCAAGAGGGAGCCGATGGCAAATGCTATCCTAATCAGTTTGGGTCTATTAGCCTGACCGAGGTGGAAAGTTGATATTTACAAGCTAAACTCAAATTATACAGACTGTTTCAAGCACTACACTCATTTCACATTTTTATCTTTGGTGTTACTAACCTCATAGTTGAAATGGACACAAAATATGTCAAGGGTATGATCAATAACCTGGACTTACAACTGAATGCGACCATCAACCAATGGATCGCTGGTATACTCTTGTTCCATTTCCAGTTATGACATATCCCCACCAAATGACACTCTGGACCAGATGGACTATCTCAACATCCTCAGTCTGACAAAGATCCACCCAAAGAAATGGACTTTGAAGATTGGCTTGACAATTCTTACTCCTTTTCAATAACCCTGCTAAACGACTGAACATTTCCCTTCATCTCCCCAACAGTCCATAGCCACCTCTCCTACTGATCATCACCCAGACTACTGCCACCATCTACCACCTCCCCCATTCTATCGACACACCTCTTATTGCCACCCTACCTGTCATTTCATTCTGTCTTCACTTCCTTGGACTTATCTCCCACACTGCCACTAGACCCTTCATCCTCAACCTTGCCCAATGAGTCCAACGATACCTTGGACTACCCCAAGATCCCTCAGTCTTCCAAGGCCATTGCTCAAGAAGTATGTATAGCCCTAATCTGATCCTTCCTCAAGTCTCGACTTTGCCTGGCTGACATGTCAGATGTGGACTTCCAGTCCTTTGTCAACTTGGCTTTCAAGTTTTTCATTCTCAATGGTTGTCTTTGGCATTGTGATCCACATGGTTGCCATCAATTAGTCATACCCAAAAACCAACACTTTCACCTTATTAAAGAAGTGCATGATGATCTTGGGCATAAGGGTGTTTTCACAGTCTGGAGCCGTCTTTTACTTCAGTTCTGGTGGCCTATGCTCGTCAATGATGTAAAGTGGTTTGTACAGACTTGCCACAAGTGCCAAGTGAGGCAGACAAGTTGATTTCATATTCCTCCTTTCATTCCAGTTATCAGCAGACTATTTCGAAAAGTCCATATTGATACCATGCTAATGCCCAAGTCCTCTAGCTATAGGTATATAGTCCAGGCCTGCTGTGCCCTCACCTTCTACCCAGAATGGCACATGCTGCACTCTGAAAATGGCACCACTCTTGCTGCTTTTATTTTCAAGAATATCCTCTGCTGGTGGGGTCCTCTATCCAAAATCATTACTGACAATGGCCTAGCCTTTATCCAAGCACTTGATGTCCTCACAGACCAATATAATATTTGCCACATCCACATCTCCCCCTACAACTCTCAGGCAAATGGCATAGTCAAATGATGCCATTTTGATGTCTGGGAGGCCATCATTAAAACCTCCCAGGGGGGGGAGTCTTGCTGGCACCTCGCTGCTCACTTGGTCTTTTGGGCTGAGCATGTTACAATACTTCAGTCTACTGGTTTGTCACCATATTTTATGGCCCATGGCATCAAGCCACTTTTTCCCTTTGATATCACCGAAGCTACTTACCTTGTTGAACCTCTCTCACCATCCAGACTTATAGCTTGGAGAGCATGCCAACTCCAGAAGTGCCAAGAAGACTTAGACACAATCGGTGAACAAGTCCATGAAGCATTTCAAGGCTTCATTCAAGAATCACATCAAGGACTTCAACTTCCATCCTGGAAGTCTCGTTTTAGTCTGGAATACATGCATAGAAAAGGAGCTCAGCTGAAAAATGAAGCCTAGGTACCTTGGTTCAATGGTGGTCCTTCACTGGACTACTGGAGGGTCCTACATCCTGGCTGAGTTGGATGGTTCACCTTATCACTTACTATCCTTGTTTTCGTTCCTCCATTCCAGTCACTGAACTCACAGGTCTTGATGACAAAGAATTAGACAAGATCACCAGTGAAGATGTTGATGAACCCCCAGATGAAGAAGAGTCATCGGACTATAGTCCAGATGATTGACCACACCAGTCTACCCTTAGTCCTGTCACCCATATGTGTTATGCTGAGGCTAGTAACTCAGCTCACCTGGAATAATCACACCAAGCTTTGCTGGAGAGAAAGATAGTACATACTCTTGGCTACAAAATTGTCTCCTATGTCATGTGATTTGGTCCAAATATGGTTGATTTATAAGCAACATAAAATGGT
>JBBPMM010000785.1:0-13168 GCA_038090335.1 Solioccasus polychromus
TTGTACGATATCTACCTACTCGAGCTAACTAGTACGTAGTTCGTTCACTCGATAGGTAAATCATCCCGAATAAAGTCCGTTGTTCACGAACTGAGTTCGTTCACTCGATAGCATTTCTTTCAATAGACCCTCAGCAGCGCGTTCTGCTGTATGCTACACGCGAAGCGCTCGCAAGTGCGGGATATGTTCCTGACGCGACGTCCTGTTTTCGGCAAGGCACATTCGGTTGTTACAATGGTCGCTGACGACATCAATATTAACTATAGCACTGGTAAGACTTCCATAAGGTTCTACGAATGAGATTAACGTAACTTAAAGGTACACTGAAGACATTCCCGAGTGGCTGCATATCGTGTGTCACATAGTTTGGTGATCTCGCTGTCGTAGTGGACACTACTTGCTCGCCGTCCATCGTGGCAATTCATCAAGCATGTCGAACTTCGATGATCGAAGATTATCACGCGGCCCTGATGGTGTCAACGTCATGACCAATCTCAACGTATGTCTGCGATACGTCATTTTGATGCGTTAGAAAAACATACGTCGCAGATGTTCGTTTGCCTTGAACGAGCGCACTTTTCGAGTCCCACTGGTCAGTGCAGCCGTTTCGATGCGTTTGCGGATGGCTATTCCAGAGGAGAAGGTTGTTGCTTGTTTGTCTTGAAGCGGTCGACAACATTATGGGCATTATTCGAGGGGTGGAAGTCAATCGGATTGGCCTGGCGTCGTCGATCACCATCCACACCGTCCGACGCTGATCAATCTCTTGATGAAGTTTCTCGCACGTTCCGGCGCGTGCTCGACGCGCATGAGCATCGTCGAAGCCCGTGACACAGGAACGGAAGCCAACGATTCTTGCGAGCTAGCGAGCACCCGTTTCTTTCTTAGGGCCGTGTACGGGACAATCCTCTTCATGTCATGTTAATCAATGAGAATATTGGGCACTTCGAGGCGGCGTCAGGAGCTGCGGGGCTTTGTAAGTTATTGTTGATGCTGCGATACAATGTCATTCCGGCTCAGATTTTGCTGAAGGCCCTCCATCCTCTCATCGCTCCACCGGATATTGGATAATGCAGTGATTAATGCGCTCTCAACGCTATGGGACATTGGATCTACCATCGAGTAGCTATTCTCAATAACTTTGGCGCCTCTGGCTCCAACTGATGCTCGAGGGGTACGTAAAACCCAATCGTTTCTCTATTACGTCGTCTTTCGTTTTCGGCATCTCAGCAAGTTGGCTCGAACGGTTGAACATCTTTGATATATGAGTGGCTTTCCGACGCTCGACACCCCGACGTATCTTTGTGCGGCATTGCTTGCTCTATCAATCGAACGATAAATGTAGAAGTCCAAGTGGATTACGACGTCACGGTTAACGCTCCTATAGTCGGATTCGACTTAGTGTTTGTCGTTATATGTTCCCCCCAGTGGTTCGAATGTTTGATGTGTTCGACTCGGACCGCAAAGCTGGGTGCAAAAAAGGAGACCCGTGATACGATTTGTCATCATTATTTGTCACGTTTATATCACCCGCACCCGCTCTGCGACCGACAGACCTTGCGGGGCGTTCGTACTATTCATATTCTCCAAGATAACGGCGAGAATGGCCGCATATAAGTTCGGATTTGAGCTCAGTCAACAATCGCCCACATGTCTTTACCTGAATCAACGACCATCCTCATCGTCGGTGCCGGTCCAGCGGGACTTGCAGCAGCTATATCTCTTTTTCATCATGGGTGTCGTGACTTTGTCATCGTGGATGCGATACCCAGAGGGCAAAATGCTTCCCGAGCCGTTGCAGTTCACGCAGCCACCTTGGATGTTAGTGGTTTTATTTCTATTTGATTCACCGTACTCGCGACTGAGTCGTTTCCAGGCATTGGATACGATAGGTTGTGGAGACGATATCGTATCGAATGGAATCAGGACAACTACGTTTAGCGTTGGGACTCGTTCTGCAAAGCTTTTCAACCCTCGTTTCGAGAGTCTCAAATCCTACACCCGACACCCATATGTGCTCGTAATCCCCCAGAACATTACTGAACGTACGCTTGAGAAGAAACTGGCCAGCTTGGGCGTCACTATCCATCGACCCCTTAAAGTGGTAGGACTGAAGAGCAACGCAGAAAATCCGCTACTCAGCGATGTCACCTTCGAAGATGGAAGGATAATTACCGCCAAGTACGTGATTGGCGCAGACGGCGCACGTTCAGTGGTGAGGACTTTAAAAAAGTAATTTGATATTGACTATCTCTGACGGCATGTAGGTTCGGACAACCGCTGGCATAGGTTTCTCCGATCCAACGGCCTCTGAAGATAGCAACCTCGCTCAAGTGGCCCTTGCTGATGTCACTTTCGAGACCACGGACGCGCCTGACCTCGCTACGACCATCACGCTATATCCGGATGGTCTTATATTTTTTTTCCCATTCCCATCTTCCTTCAACGAGTCCCTCGTTGCGGAGGGCCATACCCCCATATCTGATAAGGTATACCGATTTGCATGCGGTGTGCCGTTGGAAGAGGGCGAAATCCCCCATGCACCCAGCAAAGAATATCTCCAGAATCTTCTTGATCGCTTTAAACCATACAACCCTAGGTCCGATTCTTCTGCAAACCAATTCCGGATAAAAGAACTTATCTGGTGCTCCCGTTTCCGAAATCACGCATCTATCGCCGATAGGACGTTTACCCGCCTTTCCGCCGAAGGAGAAGAAGGCGGCGTCATCCTTCTCGTCGGCGACGCTGCGCACATTCACTCCCCTGCGGGTGGACAGGGGATGAACCTCGGCCTGCGAGACGCGATCTCCCTCGGAGAAGCGCTCACGAAACACATCAACGCCAGCGAGACCCAGCCGCTCTCTCAAGCAGACGAAATTCTTCGTGAATTCGCCACGACGCGACATGCACGCGCACTCGAGGTGATCAAGTTGACGAAAAGCATTCTGTCTGTCGGGGGCATGAAGCACCGAAAGAGAATGTGGTGGTGGTTCCCGTTCGACTCTGCGACCGTCCGGGCTTGCGGGATGTGGATACTCGGATGTATTCCGCCTGCACGGGACAGGATGGCATGGGAGCTGAGTGGGTTGAGCCGAAAATAAAAGCATGAATATGTCAGATTTCCGATATGATGAACATGTGGTTGCGATCCCATTATGTATTACTACCTCATTGATATCTCACTAATCGACCTGCAAACACTTGTATAAATCCCAAGGGTTCATAACATGTTGTATACATTGATGCCAGTTGGCAGTCCCCAAGTTTTGCTCGCTACTAAAACTCAACCTGCTTGTCTCGCCCGATGCTACATCCCGCAGTCTGCTTTCATTCATCACTACCACGACTCAACTCTTCGTTTGTCGTTTAGGTCGTGCAGTCTACGAGGAAATCGCCTAAGGAAAAGCCTCCCTCGGAGCATAGCATATATTGGTTTGACGAAAGGTGCCAATGCTGTTAACCGTCGCATCACATCTCTTTCTGCAGCTATGATTGGTTCGTTTAGCACTCCCGTCTGCCCTCCCATCACGTGACAACCGTCCTCGACAAGAGAAGCGCAGTGTTGGGCCTTTGACTTTTGTCTCTCGGCATTGTAGTGGTCGATGTGTTCCATTACCTATACGGCTACGGCGCGGTGTCAACACCACTCGTTCGGGTTATCCATGACTACTTGGGACTGGGATTGACTCATGCGGCCCTCGCGACGGTACCATTTAGTCATGTGAAGCGACAAGGAGAGCAAGTCTTCTTTTTGCGCAGGGCGAGCAAGTCAGTATCTCGACATGGGTGCTTCGCTCTATATCACATCGGGGTTGTATAGATCGCTATCAGCGTATTCTCCTCTCCCTTGGATACTCTGGAATTCTTCCCGTTGTCTCGTCGGAGAGCTGTGATTATGTTTCCAAGGTGGAAGAGGAGAGGGGTCATACTCCAATAACCTGGTAAGGGCGCCGAGTCGTCCGCGGTGTATCTGGCGAGTATGACGTCGGCTGTGCACCTCGTCAGCACCACTCTCGACAAGAAAGAGACACTAGCGCAGTTAAACACCGCAACAAGAGTAGGGCAACATCAACCCGCTCCCGTCGAGCCTGTACGACTTTTGCTTCGGAAGAAAAACTTGATTTGCAGAAAGGTATCAAGGATCTCCGAACGTGCGAATCAGGTGTTCGCAGGACATGGTGTTCGATATGCCGTTGGTCTCAGACTCGAGGAGGCGGGTGAACAAGAAATGCTCGGTCTTGCTGAGGAGGTCTATGTACTCGCATCCGGTGTACCTGACGTAGATGTCGTTGAGGAAATAAGTGATGCGGTCGAGGTACCACGTCTTGGCGGGGATGCTGTCAACGCTGTCTGCGGTAGTCGGATAGACGAGGCTGTATCGAGCTCGTTCGAGGTGCTTGCGGCGGAGAAGGTCGAGGGGTTGAAGGATCCAGCTCGGTAACCGTGGGTGTGGAGCACGTAGGCATACTGCAATAGGTTGGCGAATCTAATGGAGTGAAAAAGCTGCGGAGAACGTAGTCTGGCATAAAAACTCACATACCCGACAAAAGCGATAACGCCCGACAACAACTTGTGGGCAGGTCGCGCCAAGGATCTTCAGAGTGTCATGATGAACGTTGAATGGAAAAAGGAGCCAAGCTAGGCTAAGATCTTGAGTGTCGGCCTGACGATAAAAAATGAGCAGTGTGTGCTATTAGCTGTGGGCAACTACTTCTATGAACAGTGTTCGCCTCCCGAGCTCAAAGATAAAGCACGTCGTTGAGCGTTCTTTGCGCGCTCAAAACACTGTATTCGGGCCACCAGTTTCGTCCCTGGGCATTGTTCTGTGTGAACCTCTTCATTATCACATTCCTCTCCAGATCATGAGAAGACACACAAAACGTTTGAAATATGGTTTGCGTTCATAAACCAATTCGTTGAAGCACGGTCAGGTATTGAATGCCTTTGGGAATATTGAAACCGTCGAAGATATGGATATGTTTGCTAGTATGCGTGGCGCCGCGATAGTCCGTTATCGAAATCGGGAAGTCGACTACGGCGTCCATCCCCACTGCCAATCTCCAAATACGAGGGTTCATCTATCGCCAGCATAAACGACGTCAATAAACTGCCTGTCTGCGTAGTGTGTGAACGTTTAAGTGCGCGACAAACAGTAAACATATTGTATCGGACATTATAAAGTTGCGAGATTCACTGTCTGGGACGGTGGACTTTGAGAGCTGGATACTGGGATTGTGCCTTTCACTTCCTTTGATGCACATCACTTGATGCGGGGTGGGGAAACCAACAAGTGCGCAACAGCGGCTACGAACTTCCAGGTTACCAAGAAGATGAGCGGCGAAAGGGACTTTATGCACACCTCGATAAAACTAGCGGCTTCAAAGTGGCACTAACATGTATATATTTGCATGGTCGTTGTGATGAGGCGGGAACAGGCGAGCAAGCATAAAATAGCCAAAGTCACCAGGAACTGTCCATAATAAGAAAAACGTGGTTACAGAGCAACCTTGCGCCTCTCGAACACACGTTTTCCTTGACTCTATGCCATGACACCGACAGAGCCTGGTGCATAGCAGTCGTAAGAGTGGTGGCGCCGTGCTGACAATTTGCAAGATGGTTCAATGACCTTCGACAGAGAGATGAAAAGGTGTGGTCAGCTGCATTCCATCATGACAGGGTGCATTTACTGGGTGGAAGTCAAACCGGAATTCAACAATGGGCGCTTGCAGACTGTAAAGAAATGAGAAAGCAAACATTGGGAATGTACATGACCGCCATTTCGGTGTCGGGGAACCTCAACTGGGTGAGCTGCGGGACAACTGAGGGAGCAATCGTAATGGACGGAGAGTTGCAAAAGAAGGTCATCCAAGTCGAGGACAAAAAGAATGTGTATGCGGTTGATGTGACACTGGATTCGACGTCCCTCGTGACTGGTTCGCATCGAGAAGCAAACGTTTGGAGATCCGCGACTCATGGTGACAGACTTGTCGGTCCGATCAAACACGGTGATTATGTCAACCGAGTCAAATTCTCTCCGGACGGCCAGCGATTCGCGACTGCCTGCAAAGAACATTCCGTCCTGTATCTTCGACTCTCGTACAGGCGACCAGCTTTTCGACATCAACATTACCATTCCTTACCACTATCCTGCTGCGTCCATTGTCTGGTCAGACGACGGGCAGAAACTCTTCCCAGCGTCCAATGATGACAACATCGGATGCTTCGATGGTTCCAGTGGCTTTCAAGTTGCCGGATCCGACAAAGTCCATGGCAGCCACTCCATCGCACCAGCTTCCAATGACAAGTTTCTTTCTACCTATTCTTACGCTTCTATTTGGTTTCTCAACACATCAACGCTCGCTCGGATTGGATCTGTTATCGAAGACAAACAAATACGGTCAATAGCGCTCTCTCCGGATAGTAGTCGTCTCGCAACTGGGTACAAAGACGAAAAAATTATCCTCCGGAATCTCAGCACACTCCTTCCCAGCCCGTATGGCCCATTCCAAGTAAGTATCCAAAGTTCCAACACGCCCCATGCTGATGTTCTGTGTATGCAAGCAGGGACAAGATGAGCAGCCCTCGAGTGCCCACGATGACAATCGGCCGCAGGTAAATCCATTACTTTTTTACTGGTGGACACGCGCTTACTCTACACATCAGAAGGATCCAGTATCCAATTCACACGGATCCCGAACCCACTGACGATCTACTCGACGTACGTGTTCATTTTTTTCTGTCTCGAAGCGTTATCCCAGTCTTGGATAGGCCGAGGCGTCAACGGGTACACCTGGTGACCGATTTAATTTCGACAAGGTGTGTCATGTCCATGCTTACTCACTTCCGTGCTGACGCTCCCAAAGGCACCATCGTCGCCCTCTTCAGAACACCCTCACGACGCCGATGTACAACAAGCTAGCCCATCCTACGTCAGAACGGATCTACTGGAGGGCCCGCCCACAACTAGGCCCACGGAGGTACCGCTCCATCCAGAGGAACGTCAACCGACCCAACGGAAAACCCTGCAGGAGTGGTTACGCTCGAAAGTGCGAAAAACGAGCAAAGCTCGAGCGAGGCCCGACGACTCTCTCGGTCCCCCGATCGTCGACGGGATTGAGCAAGCTCCATTCGATAATGGTGCCAGAATGGCCAAAACATGCGAGCATTGGCATAAAATTGTATGCGGCATGTCCGATGAATGGTCATAGCCCATAGCCACGGCTTCTGTATGTTTGTCGTTCCTCGCGATCGTCCATTTGGGTCTGATGGAGTGCAAAGTTTAAACCCAAGTCGATGACCAAATCGCAAAACAAGGAATCTAAACCTGCTTCCAGTCATCCGGGTAACGTATGCCACTGACACTGGGTGGGGGGACGGTCTTGTAAAAAAGCATTTGACTATATCAAGAGGTGTCTCAATGAATAAAATGTTCTCAAAAAAAGAACGTCCGAGTGGCCTCGTCCCAAAGTACGTTCTCATCTGAATCCACGACGTCGTCCGCCGACTCATCTGTCGCCTAGGCATCCACAACCGATCGGCGCGGAGCTCGATATATTGTACAATCGCATCGCATCCCCACCTGTTTTCACAAATTTTGCCGCCTATTCGATGCTGGGGAACTCTCAAGAGGTCGATGTAATTAACAGAATTCATGTACGACTTGTGAAAGAATTCCATTCTAAGCTTTCCTTTCTGGTCACTGTTCGAATTCCGTTGGCTCCTGATCACATACACACCTCCTGCACCCATGGTAAAATATCAATGCGCACCACCGCCTGTGGACAAGCAAGATGCACGGTTGGACATTTTCGGTCATGCCTTGGTAACAGTGCCCCCCCCCCCCCTGCACTAGCCTCAGAAAGCTAAGCTGTTAACAAATCGACGAGAAACTCAACGGAACAAGCGGTGCACAGAGTCTTTTCCTTTTCGTTGCACCACTAGCAGGTCAACCCTGCCAAAGGGGTGCCGGACGGCAAGACAGCGAAAGGTGCAGAGCTTTCGTGGCCGTCGAATCTCCCCAGACGGACGAGAAAATGGACGTCAAAAACCAGCAGTCGGCATAACTTTCGATTTCCTTTGTCATCTCGGTCGCCTCATGTGCGTAAACTGGTGCTGATCACTGTTTACTAAATGGAACTTGCGCTTGTGATTACATGTTGTACCGCCTAGTCCACGCTGTAAAGAGTCCAAATTATAAAGAGTATCCAATACCTAATAACAATTTGAGTATATGCGTCTGGTGACAGTTTGATGCGCTGGTAGCAATAAGGATGAAATGTGAGCATAGACAGAACGATTGTGCAGCGATGTCATCTTCGGTTGGTGGGATATGCAATTCTGCTTTCTATAATTCTACTTGCATTCAAGTAAATACAAAAGCGGAGGACGTTTATCAAATCTTGCTCAATCTGTAGCGTAAAAGCCGCTCAACAGGACGTGACAGCACTAAGCTTCGGAACATTCTCCCTTTCGACAGCCCATGCTTCGGGTAGTTCTGAGTGACCTTACATCGCCTACGTCGGCCCTGCTGAGGGTGACGTCTCCCAGGCAACTGGTAATATCTCCTTTTTCCGTCGAATTTGGTGATGCATTTCCGGATCCTTTTCTGGTGAGACTCGAATTCGATGTAACATCTCTGTGTCAAGTCAAATAACACGATCAGGAAGCTATCATCAAGTACAAAACATGACATATAACTTGGTACGAGGCTTTCCAAGAAATATACATGATCAATATTTCTGACTCAGAAAGACCCACAAAGCGCCAGGATTTCACATTTTCTTCTTCTTTCCACCTGCACCTGCACCTAATTTTTTCTTCTTCGTCCCCCCTCCCCAACTCCCAAGTTTGCCCGAGTCAAGTTCTGGTGTCGCCGATGTAGAAATAAGCCCGTTACCTCTCGGAGCATTTTCCGAGAGCTCCAATAAGCCACTTTCAACGTTCTCTCCTGAACGAGGTGGAGCAAGTTCGATCGTTGCTGTGTCGTCGAAGCTTCGTAAGACCGGTCCTGGCGGCTCGCAGACGCTAGCAGGAGAGTCGAGAAACGTGAAAGTACGAGGATATTGAGGACTGTTGGGCACAGAACTGGGAGCTAAGCGGGGAGGTAAGGCTGAGGGAGAGCAAGGAGGAGAGTGGGAAGAAGAGTGGGGAGGGCTGCGGGAAGGAGAGGGTAATTTCATCGGCTCTAGTGGACGTCGTTCGTTCAAAAGCCTTGAATGAATCCCAATGATAATGTCAGCTCCATGAGGTAACCCCTTGTTAGCAATACGCTGAGCAATCGCGGGAAATCCCACGACGATGGAAGGCGAAGTAATGTGAGCGTATAAGCAATCGAGTTCCATCTCTAGCAGCTGTGTGTGCCTGTCGCTCGTGTAAGTAAACACTTAGCAGATCAGAAATTTCTCGCCTTGAAACGAGACTGCACGAGAGTTCTTTCAGTATGTTTTGCTCAGTAAGGTTGTTCCGAATGTGCGACAAAGCTTCCTCGCGAAGATTATCTAACCCGACCTAACGTATTGGCCGGCTTAGGCAATTGTTTGTTCAGGCTGAGCCTGGCGGGACTAACCTTACAGGCAAGACGATACATTGATTTAGCAGAACACCGAGGCTCATCGGAAGAGCCCAAAGATGTACGGACATGTTCTTCTGGTGCGGCTGAACTGAGAGGCAAGAAGTTAATCTCGCCAGTGTAGAGATAGTTCAAAAGTGCGTAGTATCTAGGCAGGTCCTTCAGTCTAACACAGGGAATATATTGATACAGATATTACGTTTGGAATGCGGTATCTTTGATGAGGATATGGCGACTTCCTAAAGACCGCGAGCACGTGGAAGCGTGATTCACCGTAGTTTTAATGCGTTGGGTCTCTTGAGACGCAGTCTCACAGACAAGTGTCTTATCTTCCAATATGAAGCCCGGTCCATCCATTGTTGGATGCTCCGGGCTCATAACGAACGTATCAGAAGCGACGGATTCAGAATCGGTGTCCGATAATCTATGGAAAGTCTTAGCTAGCATATAAATAGAACGGCAATACTTGCTCTTCTTCGTCCTTGGGTCGAGTGGTGATGCTGACTAAAGAAGGCGGCGTTTGTGCTATTATAGTTTGATCTCTTGAGACCTTCGTATCAGTGGTGAAGATCGAGGATCCGTCATTGTCACCCTCCAGGTCACTGTCACTTCCATAGCCATATTCATCGTTCCCAACCTCACTCGGAATGTCATTGAAATCTGTGAACTCGCTCAATGAATGGTCAGATGGGTTTACATCTGAGCTCAACACTGAACAGCGTAAATTTTACGAATGAATGTTTATGTGAAATTTAACTCACAGTCCGAAAAGTATTTTGAGCTCTTGGCTAGAAGAACATTGTTCGCGCTGAGCACGCGAGGCTGAGTGAGCCGCCCAGACGACACTGATTTCGCAGAGAAGAGAAGAAATTTTGTATTGATGACCTCTTCTCCGAGGAGTGATTTTCGAAGAAATTCTCCAATACGCTCTTGCTGAGTAGGGTTTACTAGCGGCATGGTAGTGAGGGCCAAAGGGAAAACATGCTGAATCAGTGTTTCAACATGGAGGCCTCATGGCAATGGGCACCCACCCAGAAAAATCGGATAGCTGCTACAAGTTTGGACATGCTGCGCCGGGTCACGGGACAACCACTTGGCAACCCCATGTGGAAATGAATGACCAAGTTCGGGACCGCAACGTCGGACCTCGGTGTCCAAGTAAAACACCTCTATGTTATGATGGCCAAAGCCGACTAATTGGCTTTCGTTGATCTCTCTCCTACCATCAAGTATGATGAGCTCTCCCCCTCCCACAAACTGAGTGTTTGATGTCGATCGTAACCCGCCAGCGTATACTCGGTGGGTTTCCATTCCTTTTCGCGTTGCCGTGGGCTGAACGATACGCTTATATGTACCAGGCCTCTAGTTGGTTCCGAGCTATTCATGTAGAGATATTGGGATGCGTATGATGCGCAAGTGAGTTCTCGTTCACCAGCCCGAGATTGTTGACGAATTTCAACCAACAGAGATAGTGAAGCTTGCATCAGCGTCAGTTTTACTTCTCTATTGAAGACGGATGAGCTGTAAGGTCGCGCTCGCAGGGCTCTCGATAAGCTCCGGTGAGGACACTTCGACGTAATTATCGAATCGTCCGAGCGGGATGCCGATTCATGCGCTTCAGCTTCGTTTTTCCCATTATCGCAAGTACTGTAGGGGATGCGGTGTCTCCACGTTGGGTATACGCCCCATTTGCTGATCGCGAAGCATAGCCCCACCTGGCTCTCGTAGTCGAAGGGCGAGGGGCATTGCTCGACCCATCCAGCTTCATTCAAATCATCGGCCTCAAACGGCTTCCCTACACGGACGGGCGTGGTACTGCCACTTTTCTTAGGGCGTACCTGCTCACAACCTCGAAAGACGGCGGCGATGAAAACAAGGAATACGGCTTGTACTTTCATGGTTCCCACACATTCACCGATGCGGGCCCTGCTCTCCATTCACGAAACTTAATGTGCGAATGGATATTCGACGAGGACATGTACGTTAGAATTGAACACTCGGAGGAGTGGAAGAACCTCCCGGTCGATCCCGGTTCTACGACGAGAGGGCCATAAGGGTGGAAGACGGCTGGAACAAGGCTTGTATGGGAACTCGTGGAACAGAACGCTCGAACTATGGTACGTCTTATTTCGACCTTTTCTTATGTTGGCTGATATGGATCATACTGGAGGCTTTTCACGCGTTAGCTCCCCCCCAGTCTGTCCATTCAACATATTCGATCCTCCGTTCCATTATACCATAACTTTGTCCGAGGCGGGAACTACTGCGGTGGTTGCAGAGACGAAGAGACTGGGAATCTCCGCTTCCACACTTTTCCGTGCCGCGCACTGTTTGGCGCAGTTCAAGATGAACCCAGTTCCTAAAGGGACCGAAGTTTATTTTCATCAGCCATGACAATGTAAGCTAACCAACGATATGTTCATCGATTCTGCCTGATTCTTCAATACCTTTTTCTAGTGTTGCTCTCAAACGCTACATGAAACCACCCATCGACCCGAGGACACATTTCATATCGTCTTTCACGTCTATGCCCCTGCGCTTCTCGATGGCCCGACCATTGATGGTACCTATCGAAAAGGGAAAACTAATCATGACGACCAAATTGCTCAAAGAGCGTTTTGATAGACACATCGCTGACCCTTGCCTTCCCCACCTCTTGGTTGCATTGGAGAATATGCCATCCGGCGCAGGACTTGCAGTCAATTCAGTGCCCGAGGAACCATCGATAGTCCCGTGGACTTGCACTTTCAACAACTTAGGTGTGACGGACGAGAAGCCCGTACGAAACATGGAAAGATGAACATTGAGAGCGTCGTCATCGGGAATCGACTGAGAACTTTCACGTGAGAACGTCATAAAGCGCCTTTCTCTGCGTGGTCTTACGGGTATTCCATCTCACAGGACCGTTCACATGTGGACGATACACTCGAAGTTTAACTTTCACATTCAGGTGGGTCCCCAATTTTCGTAATACCCTTTTTCGTCTACGCGATTCTATCTTCTACTGCGTTGCGATTACAGGGTGCCACTGCATGGGGAGAGGGAACCATAAAATCGATGTTGGAGGAAACAGTTAGAATCGGGCTGCTCGTATTGGAGGAGTCCTGAAGATTTCGGATTATCTGTACTGCCAGCTTTGCTTGCTCTTACGCATGGGCGACCTATATATTTGCATCGGACTAACGCTTCACTTCCCCTTTGGTGTATAGAGTCGATGAAATGATCAGGGCTTATACTTTACCCAATCAAAACCTGGATACGTGATACGATGTACCAAGTTGACAAGTGGAGCGGAATCTGATAACAATATGTGCCCGTCACGATTCCATACAAGTATAAGGGGTCATATATTCAATTTGTCTTTCTGATTCATTGACACGTAAGATGGAATTCGGGATGCACGAATGGTTGTGTGGCCATTTATCATCATGAGAATCGACTAGTCAAAACCTAGGTCCCGGGTGAGCACCCGTCACGCGAGAAACGGTTGATAAAGGCTAACGCACTTCTTGGCGGCCCAAAACGAAATAGATATTTTGGCGTGTGCTCTTTATGCGAACCAACTCCGGGGTTCTGTCACTATTCCTTCCGTAAACTTGA
>JBBPMM010000786.1:0-13163 GCA_038090335.1 Solioccasus polychromus
GGTCCCTCAAGCCCTGATAAAGATCTGCTCTAAGCTTTGTCTGATTGTTGGCAGCCCAGGTAAGATTGCACTGATCAATGGAGGCCCAAGCATCACAGACCAACTGCTGAAATAGTCTTCCTCCCTTAAATATATTGGATGGCTCCACTTCCTCAGGGCATATATGAAGTCTATAGGCATACCAAAGCAGCTGAGTGACCTTTTTGGAACGATGAGGACGACCCTCTGGATTTTGAAGTGGAATATCTGTTACGCTTTGGCTTGGTAACCTAGTGTCGTCGTTCAAGACGAGCACGATAATAGAGGCGATGTCGGGGATGGGGCCAGATCCCGATAACGATCAGAACGAAGAGGCGAGTCCCTTCTTGTAGGAAGTGGAACCGGATGGCAAGATCTCGGTGGGCGACAACGGCTATGAAGACGAAGGCGTTGAGGCCTAGTCTTTGGATGGGGATCAAGAGTCCGATATGAGGCAGCTTGGGCTTCTAGCTGGAGGGTCTCACCCTGAGGTGGCTTGCTGGTTACTAAGCTTTATAGGCGTAGAACTAGCTAAAGTACATGGCAAGTGTAGGGGGTATTTATAGGTACGAGACGGCGCACAGACCAAGTACATACTTGGTAATTCTACTAGAATGTTCCGGAGAATATTCCAATAAAGGACAACACAGCTCCGGTGCTGTGGACGAAAAGGAACAGCTAAGGTAATAAGGAAATAGGGGTCCGTTGACTCGTAACATTACCCCCCTACTAAGGCTTCTTGAAGGCCTCTTCAAGACTCGTCTTCAGAACTTACGGGAGGGTTGTTTCCCATAATGAAGGGACATGCGGCGAGGGGATGTCCACTCCTCCTACAATGCGAGCACCACCGAGTCGGGCACAACCTAGCGGGGTGGCCCGGCGCCCACAGGAAACAGTGAGGGCAACGAAAACGAATGCACTCCCCATGCCAATGTCCCCATACCTGACATTTGAAGCATTGTCCGAGTCGAGGAGGGTTCTGAGGGGAGTCGACGTTGATGGGGTTGATGATGGTTCCCGGGGTGGTATCGGCAATGATGGTGTCTCGGTCGACTTGCGACGGGGGAGAGGGTAACGTGGGGGAGATGGGACTCCCATATGACGTGGAAGAGGAGGTCGAGGACGGAGGGGTCTCTATCCGTAACCTGGGATAGGGGCTGTCTGGCCTTGTTCGTCGACGAAGGACTCTTATGGGAGAGGATGTAGGGGCCGGAGACGGTGTGCGTGGGTGGTAAGGAGGGGACGCAGAAGGGGAGCGTCGTGACGGATACGCAGGGGGGGCCGTCGGCCCACTGGGTACGAGTCGGGGGGTGATATGAGAAGTCTGGACGGGTACTAGACCGTCGTACACATCTTCCTTGGAGGGGGAGAGAGAGGTAATGAGCGGTATGAGAAGATGTTGGAGGGAGGAATTGGGAACCCAGTTAACGAACCCCCAAAAACCTTCGTAATGCAGGAGGTCCAGGACATGGTGGCGAATAAGGCCTTGGGAGTCGGCGAGGGTTTGGTGGGTGGTATGGGACGCTCCGGAGTGGAGCCGTTCGTAGAGGAGGTGGTGAGTAAGGGTCTGGTGGTACAAGCGTACCAGGGCCTGGAGGGTGATGGCTCGGTCCCAGAGGGGGTCCTTTTCGATGAGGAACAGTGCACGCGGGTCGGCGAGGATACCCGCGTAAAGGATGCGGCGATGGTGGTCAGGGAGACGTTGGGCATAGACTCGGATGAAGGTGGTGGGAGCAGCGATGTTGGAAGACATGATGGTTGTAGAAGGTCAAGAGTGGTTGGGGCGGAGTTTAAAGGTTTCGTCGTCTTTTATAGTTTTCTAAAATTTCGGATGCATTTCCTAGATTGGATGGGGGTTCCCACGTGTTTTCGGCCGACGAATACCCTTTCCATTTTATGAGGTATTGCCGCCGTCCTCGTGTTCCTCGGTGGTTGAGAATATCTTCTACTTCCCATTCTTCTTCGCCTTCTATTTCTTCAGACGGGGGTTTTAAGAAGTTAGGACCGTGTTCGGCAGTTTCTCGATAGGGTGTGAGGAGGGAGGCGTGGAACACATTGTGAATTTTCCAGGAAGTGGGGAGTTTCAGTTCATAAGCTAGGGGTGATATTACCCTGGAGATTTCAAAGGGTCCTTCTCGTCTGGGTAATAGTTTCCGTGAGGTGTGGCGGAACCGAAGGTTCTTGGCTTCTAGCCACACTTTATCGCCTACTTTCCAGGGTTTGAACTTTGAATTGATTCTTTCTTTCATAATTCGAGCGGCGTTTTGATGAGCGGCGAGTGCTTCCATGCGGGCTTCCTCTAAGAGGGAAAGTCGTTTTTCCAGGGCAGGGATAAAGGTTTTTCCCAGAGGTGGGTAAGCTCTCGGTTCGTAACCGAACATGAGGGAGAACGGGGTTTTCTTTGTGGAAGCGTGGACATTAGCGTTATGGGAGAATTCTGCCATTGGTAATAGGTCGACCCATTTATCGGGTCGACCCTCGGAGAAGATACGGAGGTAAGTTTCTAGTGATTGATTGGCTCGTTCGGTTTCTCCGTCGGTTTGGGGATGGTAGGCCGTGGAGAGTTTTAGGTCATATCCGAGGATTCGAGACAATTCTCTAGCGAATGCTGAGGCGAATTGGGGTCCACGGTCGGATATTACCGAGGAGTGGAGACCAAATCTAGGGAAGACTTTTTCAAGAAATAGTTGGGCGATCCCCTCTGCATCAATTTGCTTTGAGCAGGGTGAGAGAATTACCCCCTTTGTAAGCCCATGGTCGACCACGACCATGATAGAATCGAAGCCACGGGAGAGAGGAAGGTCCGTAATCAAGTCAACGGAAATTTGGTCAAAGGGGCGAGTCGTGGTAGAGGGGATGGGTGATAAGGGTGGTGTGGTCGGGTGGGTATTAACTTTGTGTTGTTGGCAGATTGCACAACCAGTAATGAAGCGGCGGACGAAGGAGGAGAGGCCTGGCCACCAGAAGTCGCGAGCGACGAGGTGGGTGGTGCGAAAAATACCCCCATGACCTCCGGTAGGGGAGGAGTGTAAGGATGCGACAAGGTCGTGACGCAGGGAAGGGGGAACGTAGAGTCGGTTTTTGAAGTACAATTTGCCGTCGTCGAACATCCAGTCGTTGAGGATGGAGCGGGGAAAGAGGGGTGAACCGGAGAGGGATTTAGAGAGGGCATCAAGGACAAGGGGATCGGAGGCAGAGGAGGCGGCAATTTTGTCCGCGAGGGCGGTGTCGATTGCGCGAATGAAGACAGAGTCAGGTAGGAGGGTGACAGTTGCATTGTCATGAGAAGTGTCTACGTCGTTGAGGCGGGAGAGGGCATCTGCTGGACCCATACGAGCTGCCGGTAAGTGTGTAAAGGAAAGATCGAAATCTTGAAGAAAAAGGAGCCAACGGGCTTGTCGACGGGATAGTTTTCTGGGTTCTCTGAAATAGGTAAGATTTTTGTGGTCTGTGAGAATAGTGACGGGGTGGTTGGTCCCTTGAAGGTAATGACGCCACTCGTAAAGTGCATGTATGACCGCAAGCAGTTCTCGATCGTAGATGTCATAGTTTCGTTCAGCGGGGGATAAGGTTTTTGATAGAAAAGCACAAGGGTGGAGATCTCCGTTAACGTCTTTCTGCATCAGAACGCCTCTGGTGGCGACTAGAGAAGCGTCGGTCATGATGAAGAAGGGTAGATGTGGATCAGGGAGTTGGAGGACTGGTGATTTTAAGAACAGACTCTTCAATGTGGAGAATGCGTCCTGTTGAGGTTGGTCCCAGCGCCACGAGGAGGACTTCTTTGTCAGATCAATGAGGGGTTGAGCGATGGAGGAAAAATTGGCAATGAACTTCCGGTAAAAATTGCAAAACCCTAGAAATGATCGGACGGCACGAATAGAGCGGGGGGGTTCCCAGGATCGGATCGCTTCTAATTTTGATGGGTCCATGGCTGCTTGGTGATGTCTGATGATCATCCCCAAGTATTCCACCTCGTCAATGTCGAAAACGCATTTAGAAATTTTAAGGGATAGATGGAGATCTCTGAGTCGTTGGAGAACTTGTTTCGTCCGGGAGGTGTGGGTTTCTTGGTCAGAGGAGTGAATGAGGATATCATCCATATAAATGACGAGCCATCCTTCGGATAGGAGGTCCCGGAAGGCATCGTTCATGAAAGCTTGAAAGGTTGCGGGAGAGTTGCAAAGTCCAAAAAACATAACTGTGGGTTCAAACAGTCCAAATGGGGTGATGAAGGCCGCTTTCCATCGGTCTTCCGGTTTGATAAGGATATTATTGTATCCCCATCGAACGTCAAACTTGGTGAAGATGGTGGAAGCTCTGAGCTTATCGAAGAGGTCTGATATAAGAGGGAGTGGGTATGCGTTCTTTACCGTATGGGAGTTAAGGTATCTGTAGTCTTGACAGGGACGGAGAGAACCGTCTTTCTTTCCTACGAAGAAGAACGGGGATGCTTGGGGGGATTTAGACGGGACGATCCTTCCGGTACGTAGGTGTTCATTTACGAAGTCCTGGCAAGTTTGTAGCTCTTTTGGGTTAAGCGGGTATACTTTTGCGACTTTCGGAACAAAGGAGTCGTCTAATTCAATGGAGTGATCGAATGAACGGGATGGAGGGAGAAGGTCATGAGTTTTCTCATTGAACACGTCCGAATAGGAATTATACTGCTGCGGGAGGGTCTGTTCTTTCGGGGGAACCTTTATTGCGGCTTCGGTGGAAATAGTCGTCTTTCGAAGGGATTCGATTAGGTATCGTTGACTGTCTGGTAAGTCATCGGTGGGACGGTCAGGTATGGAGATTTTCCTAGTAGTCCAGTTGATTGTAGGATTTACTTTCGTAAACCAGGGGAGTCCTAGAATTGCTCGGTCTTCTCCACAGTGAAGTACCAGAAAACGAATTACTTCTTCTCGAGTTCCTATTTGAAGGACAAGTTTGACTTCTTTTCTTATAATTCCTCCCTGATTTATTGTTCCATCTACGTTGGAGGCTTTTATTGGGGTGCGGAGACGAGAGCAAGGGAATTGGTATTTTGCGATGATGGTGGGGTCCAAGAAGTTTTCTGTGGCGCCGGAATCTAACAGGGCTTTTACTTCGGCGGTTTTTGTTCCGTGAAATAGAGTAATAGGAATTCGAATTGATTTTTCCTTTTTACTAGTACAAATCACGGGAGCTAATCGTTCTGGAGGAGAAGACGCCGGTACTTTCCTCCGATTTAAAAATCCAAATCCTGATGGGTGGTTACTCGAGCCACGGTTTCTTCCGCTTCTTCTTCTTCGAAGCAGGTTTTTAGGACGCGAATCATTTCTTTAGGATCAATCTTCTTTCCTTCTAGGACTTTAAGGTATTTGTCAAGATCCGAGGGTTCCTTTGCTTCGACTTTTGTAGGTACCGTGGCGGCCCTAGCTGGATTTCGAGGAGGACGAGGGGGGGTTGGTTCTTTAGAGTCTTTTGGGTGGTTTCGGGCGACGCATCCTTTTCGGTGACAGATAAAACACCTTCCCTCCTTAATGTGCCTCGCCTTTTCTACCGGGGAGAGTCAGACAGCGTCCACCTCCATGGCGTTCGGGTCGCGCCTAGTTCCTCCGGTACTTCGCCACCCAAACCCCCTTCTCATGTCCTTTATCCTTTCTTGTTGAGCGTGGAATTTGCTGGCTTGTTCCATCCACCCTTTTAGGGTTGTTGGAACGTTGCTCATTGAGAGGATGTTTGTTACCAGCTTTTCATCCAATCCTCGTCCAAAGTTGTCGATAAGTGAATCTTCATCGACTACTCGGGCTTGAGATGCTGCCAGGGAGAAGTCCACGACGTATTTTGCAAATCCGTCCTTATCTTTGGTATTCTGGGAGAGGGTTCGAAGAGTTTGTCGGGCTCTGTTGGCTACGTCGAAGGGGAAGAAGGTTTTGGAAAAATCTTCAGCCATCTTGGTGAAGGTTTTGTCGGCAGCGAGGATTTCTGGGTCTTCTAGTTTATAGAACCATCCTTCCGAGAATGTTCTCCCTCTCCCCTTGCTCATCTTGTTGAGGGCGGTTAGGAGCATAGATTTCTCGTCATAGAGATCAGCGTTCATGGAAAAGTACGCTTTCATCGCCATCATCCATCGGACGGCGTCTTCGGAGTCTCCCGAGAAGTCATCGGGGAGGCCGGCTTTTAGTTCGGATCTAGACATCCTCCTTGTTTCCGCCTTTCGGGCTTTTTCTCTTTCTTGTTCTTCTTCTTCCCTAGCTATTCTCCTACTTTCTTCGGCTACCTGTCGTCGGAATTCTTCTCGTTCTGCTTCCTCCTGTTGTCTCTCTTCTTCTTCCCTTAGGAGGCGATCGATGGTCTCCTGGTCGAACTGGTGTAGGGGATCCACCTCTGTTTCAGTACTGGATTCCGAAGAATCAGTTAGGTCAGAAGGGGTTGGAGTATAGTCCGGGTTGGCAGCGTTTCGTGAAGGTCCTTCGGCGAAAGGGGAGGAGTCGGAATGGGGAGCAACGTGGGGTTTCTTTCTTCTTCTATAAGTCGAGGGGTAGGCAGGTCCTCGAGGAGGTACTATGGTGGTGATAGGGGGTGACCGTCTCTAAATAGAGAGGTCGTAGGTTGCAGCTAGTTCTTTTGTTACGCTTCGGCTTGGTAACCTAATGTCGTCGTTCGAGACGAGCTCGATAATAGAGGCGGTGTCTGGGATGAGGCCAGATCCCGATAACGATCAGGACGAAAAGGCGGGTCCCCTCTTGTAGGAAATGGAACCGGATGGCAAGATCTCGGTGGGCTACGACGGCGATGAAGACGAAGGCGTGGAGGCCTAGTCTTTGGATGGGAATCAAGAGTCCGATATGAGGCAGTTTGGACTTTAAGCTGGAGGGTCTCACCCTAAGGTGGCTTGCTGGTTACTAAGCTTTATCGGCGTAGAACTAGCTAAAGTACATGGCGAGTATCGGAAGTATTTATAGGTCGGAGACGGTGCACAGACCAAGTACATAAACGGGAGTCTTACTAGAATGTTCCGGAGAATGTTCCAAGAAAGGGGTGCACAGCTCCGGTGCTGTGAACAAAAAGGAACGATAGAAAAGGAAATAGACGAAGTAAGAGTCCGTTTGTAACATTACCCCCCAACTAAGCCTTCTTGAAGACCTCTTCAAGATTCATCGTCGCTATCCACCAGTGGGTTGTTTCCTCTAATGAATGGACATGCGTCGAGAGGATGTCCGCTCCGTCTACAATGGGAACACCATCGAGTTGGACACATTCTAGCGGGGTGACCCGGTGCCCACAGAAAACAATGAGGGCAACGAAAGCGGATACACTCCCCGTGCCAATGTCCCCATACTTGACACTTGAAGCATTGTCCGAGTCGGGGTGGATTCTGAGGGACATCGACATCGATGGGATTGACGATAGTCCCAGGGGTAGCGTCCGCGATGATCGTATCCCGATCGACCCGCGAAGGGGGAGTGGGTAGCGTGGGAGAGATGGGACTCCCATAGGACGTGGAGGAGGAGGTCGACGACGGCGGAGTGTCAATCCGTAGTCTAGGGTACGGGCTATCTGGCCTGGTTCGTCGGCGAAGGACCCGTATGGGAGATGCAGTGGGGGCTGGGGATGGTGTGCGTGGGTGGTAGGGAGGAGACGCGGAGGGGGAACGTCGTGAAGGGTAGGCAGGAGGGGCTGACGGCCCGCTGGGTACGAGTCGAGGAGCGATGTGCGAGGTTTGGACGGGTACTAGACCATCGTATACATCTTCTTCAGAAGGAGAGAGGGACGTAATGAGCGGGATGAGGAGGTGTTGGAGAGAGGAATTTGGGACTCGGTTAACGAATCCCCAAAAACCTTCATAGTGCAGGAGGTCGAGGACATGGTGGCGGATGAGACCTTGGGAGTCGGCGAGGGTTTGGTGGGTGGTGTGGGACGCTCCGGAGTGAAGACGCTCGTAGAGGAGGTGATGAGTGAGGGTTTGGTGGTACAAACGTACCAAAGCCTGAAGGGTGATGGCTCGGTCCCAAAGGGGGTCCTTTTCAATGAGGAATAAAGCTCGAGGGTTGGTGAGGATACCTGCGTAGAGAATGCGGCGATGGTGGTCGGGGAGACGTTGGGCATAGACTCGGATGAAGGTAGCGGGAGTGGCGACGTTGGAAGACATGATGGTTGTAGTGGGTCAAGAGTGGTTGAGACAGAGTTTAAAGATTTCGTCGTCTTTTATAGTCTTCCAAAACTTCGGATGCATTTCCTAGGTTGGATGGGGGTTCCCACGTATTTTCGGCCGACGAGTATCCTTTCCATTTTATGAGGTATTGCCGTCGTCCTCGTGTTCCTCGGTGATTGAGAATGTCTTCCACTTCCCATTCTTCCTCGCCTTCTATTTCTTCAGACGGAGGTTTTAAGAAGTTGGGACCGTGTTCGGCAGTTTCTCGATAGGGTGTGAGAAGGGAGGCGTGGAAAACGTTATGGATTTTCCAGGAAGTGGGGAGTTTCAGCTCGTAAGCTAGGGGTGATATTACTCTGGTGATTTCAAAAGGTCCTTCTCGTCTAGGTAATAGTTTCCGTGAGGTGTGACGGAACCGAAGATTCTTGGCTTCTAACCACACTTTATCGCCTACTTTCCATGGTTTGAACTTTGAATTGATTCTTTCTTTCATAATTCGAGCGGCGTTCTGATGAGCGGCGAGTGCTTCAGTGCGGGCTTCCTCCAGGAGGGAAAGTCGTTTTTCCAGGGCGGGGATAAAGGTTTTTCCCAGAGGTGGATAAGCTCTCGGTTCGTAGCCAAACATGAGGGAGAACGGGGTTTTCTTTGTGGAAGCATGGACATTAGCGTTATGGGAGAATTCTGCCATTGGTAATAGGTCGACCCTCGGAGAAGATACGGAGGTAAGTTTCTAGTGATTGATTGGCTCGTTCGGTTTCTCCGTCGGTTTGGGGATGATAGGCCGTGGAGAGTTTTAGGTCATATCCGAGGATTCGAGACAATTCCCTAGCGAATGCTGAGGCGAATTGGGGTCCACGGTCGGATATTACCGAGGAGTGGAGGCCAAATCTGGGGAAGACTTTTTCAAAAAATAGTTGGGCGATCCCTTCTGCATCAATTTGCTTTGAGCAGGGTGAGAGAATTACCCCCTTTGTAAGCCCATGGTCGACCACGACCATGATAGAATCAAAACCACGGGAGATAGGAAGGTCCGTAATCAAGTCAACGGAAATTTGGTCAAAGGGGCGAGTCGTGGTAGAGGGGATGGGCGATAAGGGCGGTGTGGTTGGGTGGGTATTAACTTTGTGTTGTTGGCAGACTGCGCAACCGGTAATGAAGCGGCGGACGAAGGAGGAGAGGCCTGGCCACCAGAAGTCGCGAGCGACGAGGTGGGTGGTGCGAAAGATACCCCCATGACCACCGGTAGGGGAGGAGTGTAAGGATGCGACAAGGTCGTGACGCAGGGAAGGGGGAACGTAGAGGCGGTTTTTGAAGTACAATTTGCCGTCGTCGAACATCCAGTCGTTAAGGATGGAGCGGGGAAAGAGGGGAGACCCGGAGAGAGATTTAGAGAGGGCATCAAGGACAAGTGGGTCGGAGGCAGAGGAGGTGGCGATTTTGTCCGCGAGGGCAGTGTCGATTGCACGAACGAAGACAGAGTCGGGTAGGAGGGTGACCGTTGTATTGTCATGAGAAGTGTCTACGTCGTTGAGGCGGGAGAGGGCATCTGCTGGACCCATACGAGCTGCGGGTAAGTGTGTAAAGGAAAGGTCGAAATCTTGAAGAAAAAGGAGCCATCGGGCTTGTCGACGGGATAGTTTTCTGGGTTCCCTGAAATAGGTAAGATTTTTGTGGTCTGTGAGAATAGAGACGGGGTGGTTGGTTCCTTGAAGGTAATGACGCCACTCGTAAAGTGCGTGTATGACCGCAAGTAGTTCGCGATCGTAAATGTCGTAGTTTCTTTCAGCGGGGGATAAGGTTTTTGATAGAAAAGCACAAGGGTGGAGGTCGCCGTTAACGTCTTTCTGCATCAGAACGCCCCCGGTGGCAACTAGAGAAGCATCGGTCATGACGAAGAAGGGTAGATGTGGATCAGGGAGTTGGAGGACTGGTGATTTTAAGAAGAGACTTTTCAATGTGGAGAATGCGTCCTGTTGGGGTTGGTCCCAGCCCCACGAGGAGGACTTCTTTGTCAGATCAATGAGGGGTTGGGCGATTGAGGAAAAGTTGGCAATGAACTTTCGGTAAAAATTGCAAAACCCTAGAAATGATCGGACAGCACGAATAGAGCGAGGGGGTTCCCAGGATCGGATCGCTTCCAATTTTGATGGGTCCATGGCTGCTTGGTGGTGTCCGATGATCATCCCCAAGTATTCTACCTCGTCAACGTCGAAAACGCATTTTGAGAGTTTAAGGGACAGATGGAGATCTCTAAGTCGTTGGAGAACTTGTTTCGTCCGGAAGGTATGGGTTTCTCGATCAGATGAGTGAATGAGGATATCATCCATATAAATGACGAGCCATCCTTCGGATAGGAGGTCCCGGAAGGCATCGTTCATGAAGGCTTGAAAGGTTGCGGGAGAGTTGCAAAGTCCAAAAAACATCACCGTGGGTTCAAACAGTCCAAATGGGGTGATGAAAGCCGCTTTCCATCGGTCTCCCGGTTTGATAAGGATATTATTGTATCCCCATCGAACGTCAAACTTAGTGAAGATGGTGGAAGCTCTGAGCTTATCGAGGAGATCTGATATGAGGGGAAGTGGGTATGCGTTCTTTACCGTATGGGAGTTAAGGTATCTGTAGTCTTGACAAGGGCGGAGAGAACCGTCTTTCTTTCCTACAAAGAAAAACGGGGATGCTTGGGGAGACTTGGACGGGACGATCCGTCCGGTGCGTAGATGTTCATTTACAAAGTCCTGGCAAGTTTGCAGCTCTTTTGGGTTGAGTGGGTACACTTTTGCGACTTTCGGAACAAAGGAGTCGTCTAACTCAATGGAGTGATCGAATGAACGGGACGGGGGGAGGAGGTCATGAGTCTTCTCATTGAATACGTCCGAATAGGGATTATACTGTTGCGGGAGGGTCTGTTCTTTCGGGGGGACTTTTATTGCGGCTTCGGTGGAAATAGTCGTCTTTCGAAGGGATTCGATTAGGTATCGTTGGCTGTCTGGTAAGTCATTGGTGGGATGGTTGGGTATGGAGATTTTCCTAGTAGTCCAGTTGATTATAGGATTTACTTTTGTAAACCAAGGGAGTCCTAGAATTGCTCGATCTTCTCCACAGTGGAGTATCAGAAAGCGAATTACTTCTTCTCGAGTTCCTATTTGAAGGACAAGTTTGACCTCTTTTCTTATAATTCCTCCCTGATTTATTGTTCCATCTACGTTGGAGGCTTTTATTGGGGTGCGGAGGCGAGAGCAGGGAAATTGGTATTTTGCGATGATAGTGGGGTCCAAGAAGTTTTCTGTGGCGCCGGAATCTAACAGGGCTTTTACTTCGGCGGTTTTTGTTCCGTGAGATAGGGTAATAGGAATTCGAATCGATTTTTCCTTTTTACTAGTACAAATCACGGGAGCTAATCGTTCTGGAGGAGAAGACGCCGGTACTTTCCTCTGATTTAAAAATCCAAATCCTGATGGGTGGTTACTCGAGCCACCGTCTCTTCCGCTTCTTCTTCTTCGAAGCAGGTTTTTAGGACACGAATCATTTCTTTAGGGTCAACTTTCTTTCCTTCTAGGACTTTGAGGTATTTGTCAAGATCCGAAGGTTCTTTTGCTTCGATTTTTGTGGGTACCGCGGCGGCCCTAGCTGGATTTCGAGGAGGGCGAGGAGGGGTTGGTTCTTTGGGGTCCTTTGGATGGTTTCGGGCGACGCATCCTTTTCGGTGACAGATGAAACATCTTCCCTCCTTAATGTGCCTCGCCTTTTCTACCGGAGAGAGTCGGACAGCGTCCACCTCCATGGCGTTTGGGTCGCGCCTAGTTCCTCCGGTATTTCGCCACCCTAACCCCCTTCTCATATCCTTTATCCTCTCTTGTTGAGCGTGGAATTTGCTGGCTTGTTCCATCCATCCTTTTAGGGTTGTTGGAACGTTGCTCATTGAGAGGATGTTAGTTACCAGCTTTTCATCTAATCCTCGTCCAAAGTTGTCGATAAGTGAGTCTTCATCGACTACTCGGGCTTGAGATGCGGCCAGGGAAAAGTCTGCGACGTATTTTGCAAACCCGTCCTTATCTTTGGTATTCTGGGAGAGGGTTCGAAGGGTTTGTCGGGCCCTGTTGGCTACGTCGAAGGGAAAGAAGGTTTTGGAGAAATCCTCAGCCATCTTGGTGAAGGTTTTGTCGACAGCGAGGATTTCTGGGTCTTCTAGTTTGTAGAACCATCCTTCCGAGAACGTTCTCCCTCTTCCTTTACTCATCTTGTTGAGGGCGGTTAGGAGCATCGATTTTTCGTCATAGAGATCAGTGTTCATGGAAAAGTACGCTTTCATCGCCATCATCCATCGGACAGCGTCTTCGGAGTCTCCCGAGAAGTCATCGGGGAGGCCGGCTTTTAGTTCGGATCTAGACATCCTTCTTGTTTCCGCCTTTCGGGCTCTTTCTCTTTCTTGTTCTTCTTCTTCCCTTGCTAGTCTCCTACTTTCTTCGGCTACCTGTCGTCGGAATTCTTCTCATTCTGCTTCCTCCCGTTGTCTCTCCTCTTCTTCCCTTAGGAGGCGATCGATGGTCTCCTGGTCGAACTGGTGTAGGGGATCCACCTCTGTTTCAGTACTGGATTCCGAAGAATCGGTTAGATCAGAAGGGGTTGGGGTATAGTCCGGGTTGGCGGCGTTTCGGGAAGGTCCTTCAGCGAAAGGGTTGGAATGGGGAGCAGCGTGGGGTTTCTTTCTTCTTTTATAAGTCGAGGGGTAGGCAGGTCCTCGAGGAGGTACTATGGTGGTGATAGGGGGTGACCGTCTCTAAATAGAGAGGTCGTAGGTTGCAGCTAGTTCTTTTGTTACGCTTTGGCTTGGTAACCTAGTGTCGTCGTTCAAGACGAGCACGATAATAGAGGCGATGTCGGGGATGGGGCCAGATCCCGATAACGATCAGAACGAAGAGGCGAGTCCCTTCTTGTAGGAAGTGGAACCGGATGGCAAGATCTCGGTGGGCGACAACGGCTATGAAGACGAAGGCGTTGAGGCCTAGTCTTTGGATGGGGATCAAGA
>JBBPMM010000787.1:0-13159 GCA_038090335.1 Solioccasus polychromus
TTTGTAGCCAAGAGTATGTACTATCTTTCTCTCCAGCAAAGCTTGGTGTGATTATTCCAGGTGATTGCAGTGTGCTTCGCGCACTGCATCAGGGTTAGTTATTGAAAGGGTTTTGGAGGTCACTGTACGCTTGTACCATCAGCTGTATACCACCGATCTTTTAATTCAACGAGCTAATATGGGGGGCAATGGAGTTTTCGCTAGGGCTATAGATGTTACGCTGGGGCTAGTAACTCAGCTAGTTACTACAGAGATAGACATGATGGAAGATACTGATATGCCGACGAGGTAATCCCAAGATGATTATGACTAAGACGGTCGTCTCCCAATAGAGGATATCGATGCGCCCATATGGTAGATCCTGTACTATAGCGATGAAGATGATTAGCTGATATCTCTCTCCCTGAACAATGGGGAAACTTCTTAGCGTAGTAGTGGAGAGTACTGGAATGGTGATAGAGGTCTCGCTCGTCCTGAGCGGCTTGCTGGTTACTAGGCTTGGATTGCGTAGAACTAGCTAAGGTACATGGGTAAGGGATCTACCTATTTATAGGGCTCGACATAGTGCACAGACCAAGAGCGAAAAGGGAAACTATCTAGAATGTTCCGGAGAATTCTTAACTATAACGAGGAACCTCAAGCTCCGGTGCTACAAGGTAAAACGGGAAGATTCGGAAACACGGAAAGTATAGGAAAGAGAACAGAAGAAGTAGGAAGAGGAAATAGGGGGTCCCATAACTGTAACAATAGACCATTCTCTTCTACAGACTGTCGATCATCTCATCGATGTAAAACATCAGGAAGGGTTTTGGTTCTTTGCGAACCGTATTCCCCCCTCACTTCTTCCTATCCTTCAATCTCTCCTAGATGGACTTACCCCCTCTGAAGAAGATCGGTATCAAGGGTTCCCTCATACTCCCACTGACAATATCCTACTGCGATTCCTTGCGGTAGCAACCCCACCACCTTCTTCATCTTCCCCTCCTCCATACTCTCCTCCCTCTCATCGTCGTCCTCGTCGTCGCAACCATCGTCGCCAGACACCCTATACTGTCCCTTCTGCTCCTGTGCTCTCCTCTTATGAGAACGTTGAGCCCACCCCAGTACCCCCTCCTGCCTGGTCCACCTGGACTCCATCTCCGAATCATCCTGCGGCTTGGTCTCCTCCACCCTCCCGTCCCTCTTCACCCATCCCCAACAATGTATATCTCCAGGAGACTCTTGCAGACCTTCACCATGCTCAATCCCAACCTTCATCCCTGCTTGCAGACACCCCCAATCGTCCGGGACAGTGTTACAAGTGTCAAGAATGGGGTCATTGGTATATGGAGTGTAAGAAGTACCACTGTTCTTGCTGTTTCTTATGGGCACCCGGTCATGCACGAAGAGACTGCATTCATATCCCTGACGACTTCTCTCCTACGACGAATCCCTCAGAGCCTGACTGGGTCATTAATGACGACTCTTCCTCGGGGGGTGAAAATAATGCAGCTCAGTGAGCTGTATGCTATGAAGGGGGTAATGTTACGGTTATAGAACCCATGTTTCTTTTGTTCCTATTTCTCCCAGTCTTTTTCCTATTATCCCCGATCTTCTCCCTGTATTTTCTGTATTTCCGAGTTCCTCCGTTTTGTCTTGTAGCACCGGAGCTCAAGGTTTCCCGTTATAGTCAAATATCCTCCAGAACATTCTAGATAGTTTCCTTTTTTCCTTCCTGGTCTGTGCACCGCCTTGTTTTCTATAAATAGGTAGATTTCTTACCTTGTACATTAGCTAGTTCTATGCAATTCAAGCCTAGTAACCAGCAAGCCAGCCAAGTGTGCTGAGACCAACGATAAGATTCCCTTTTACCAGGTTTACGTTCTAGTAGCGACTCTGTTCGCTAATGATAATCATATCAGAATCAACTTCCTACAGAGAGGAGTCAATATCTTCATTGTCATTCTAGTCACCATACGTCCGGGACTACGACATCGATTAGGATATCGATTCTATTTCAGACGTTACTAGCTGAGTTACTAGCCTCAGCGTAACAGTTTGAACTAATGACTTCTGTCATGTGTCGACCATTAAGCCACTGGAATGGTTAGTAATTCTGGTCACATGACTAATGACTCAGATTACACAATTCTGGTGAAATATCGCATCATCATGATGTCATATCACACCATGATTGTATCATAGATAACCAGGAATACTATCCAATAGGATATGATCCAGTTATCGTAATTATTATATCCACCAATAGGATTAGATCCATATGATATGGATTAAACCATTCTATTATTACTATCATCCAATAGTGACTCTGAAACCTATCTGACCTATCATATAGCAAGTTCTTATCTGTTGATATAGTTCGAACTCCGCTTTAACCTTATTATCACAGAGTATAAGTACTGGGCCTGTATCCCGTCTTTCCTCTAACAAAGTTCTTTCATCTTTTCTACTATCTGTTGAGCCTTAGCTCCAGAAAGTGTTTATCATCTCATCAACTTGATTATCGACTCTATTCTCTCAAGTGAGTATCTCCCACCTGTACTCAACCTCTGCTTCCATTGGAGTGTCTTTCTGCTTTGCTGCTCTATGTCTCCAAGCTTCATTCCACTTCAATAAGAATCCTGTTGACTCACCATCTTCTTGGAAATTTTATCTCGATGAATACACAATGTCTTCCTCAGGAACTATCAGCGCAACAGATCGGCCTATCAACCATACTTTTTTCTTTTTCATTTTTTCATTTGCGTGTGGCTGTCGCATGCGTCCGGTTTTTGGACATGGACGACGCTGGACAATCCAGCCACTTGATTCAGTCATGTCATGTCTGTGCTGTTGATGGAGTGGTGAAACGGACATTGCTTCTAACCTCTGAGCAGGAAGATTTCACTGGTAACTTTGTCGGTTATGTAATGGCAGGGTAATGGACTAATCGAAGCAGGAAGACGAGAACGAGAAGTGGAAAGGCGGACTCTTCCTTAGTCCCGGTCGTCAGCGAGAGTCCGCTATTTTAGTGGTCCTGCATCCGAACCTGCCTCGTATCCATCGTCCCCCCGCTGGTGACGTCGAGGTATGCAGTAGCGCGTTGTTGAGTTTGTGCTCATCGCCGATATCTTGACAGATGTCTGGCACCATTGTGCTTCCAGTCTTTGCGGGACAGGGAACCTCGAAAACAAGCCAGAGACAAGCTGTTGATCAGGCGGTTTGTGATGCCAATTCTGCCACGGGCGCTTTTCTCCTTTCTTCATGCCCCGATGTCTTCCTCGCCGACCTCTCCGCCTTATCCCCGGACGAGCTCGACCAGAGCGGTATTTGCCCATCCGATTTTAACCGCTCGCTTCGCCTGCTCATGCCGAACCCCAAATATGAAATCACATCATTTCGGCGACCATTCTTTTCCTTGCTCAGGTGTTACGCTATCAGTCATACACTCACAGTACCTCTCGCTCGTTTCTCGATCTTCTTAAATCCAACACAGGTCACGCCGTTTGGGTTCCCTGTCTATCTTCTGGAATATTTCCTGCTTGCATCGTCGCCGCATCTCACAATCCACCTTCGTTCATCACTACCACCATCCAAGTCTTTCGTTTGGTGTTCTGTATCGCTCTCCGTGTAATGCGGTTTGTGAGGAAGCTTATTGAGGAGAAACCTGTGGATCCTTCCCTCCCTTGGAGCGTGGCGTGTCTTGGTTTGACAAAGGATGCTATCGAAATGCAAATCGACCGGTTCGAACAAAAGGTCTGTTTGTTGGCGTATTATACTTTTCTGCCTCTAATATGTTCGTTTAGCATTCTCCTGCACCCTCCCTTCGTGTGACAGCCGTCTTCGACGAGAGAAATGTGACAGTGTCAGGTCGGCCCGACTTGTTAGTCAGATTTTCGACTTTTGTCTCTCGGCATTGCACTGTACATCCCACGACGGTCGACGTACTCTATCACTCTACGCTACACCTTCCAGACACTCGGGATCGTGTCATGGCAGACATTCGCAAACAGGACATTCACTTTCCTGATTTTTCAGATCTCCGTTGTCCCTTGGGGTCGACATTATCTGGAGATATCGTCAGACCTAATCTGAACTATCCTCTTGTCGAATGGGTCGTTGATATGGTGTTTGTCCATCCTGTGAACTGGACTTTGGTGGCGAAGAAAGTGACATCTGTCATTCCGGTCGGCGTGACACTTTTAGCAGTTAATTTTGGTCCCGGATCAAGTACCTTGCGTGCCTTGGAGAGGGTCGTGCCTGAATGCGACCTACATTGCATTGACGCGACCTTGGATCCGCACACAGATCCAATTCCCGCGCCCTCGAAGCAGGAGCCTATTGCCGTCATTGGCATGGCAGCTCGTACGCCGGGCGCTGCCAACACCGATCAACTGTGGGATATACTAGAAAGAGGTTCAGCACAATCTCAAAGGTTAGAATAAGTAATTCGTGCGTTTAAGGCGTCTGACGCACCTATTTAGATTCCGACGATCGCTTTCACCCTGGGTTACCTCTTATGGTGGACTCGGGAAATTTCATCAATGATATTGCTGATTTTGACCACAAGTTTTTCAAAGTTTCGCCTCGGGAAGCGAAGAGCATGGATCCTCAGCAGCGTTTTCTGCTGCATACTGCACATGAAGCTCTCGAAACTGCGGGATATGTTCCTGACGGGACGCCATTTTTTCAGCGAGCCACTCGGTTGTTACATCGGCGCAGCGACGCAAGATTATGCAGAGAATCTCGCTGACAACGTCGATATCCACTATAGCACTTGTAGGATTTCCATAAAGTTCTGCAAATGAGACTAACGTAGCTCAAAGGTACATTGAGGGCATTCTTGAGCGGCCGTATATCGTATACCATGCAATTTGGTGGCCCGTCTGTCGTAGTCGACACTGCTTGCTCATCATCCATCGTGGCCATTCATCAAGCATGTCGCGCTTTGATGATCAAAGATTGTGACGCGACCCTCGCGGGTGGCGTTAACATCATGACCAGTCCCAACGTAGGTCTACGATACGTCGTTTTGATGCGTCAGAATAATGTACGTCGCAGATGTTTGTTGGCCTTGAACGAGCCCACTATTTGAGCCCCTCGAGTCAGTGTAAAAGCTTCGATACGTCTGCCGATGGCTATTCCAGGGGAGAAGGTTGTTGCTTGTTTGTCCTGAAGCGGTTGAACAATGCTATCGTGGAGAACGACAACATCTTGGGGATTATTCGAGGTGTGGAAGTCAATCGGAGCGGTCTGGCATCGTCGATCACTCATCCCCACGGCCCGACGCAGGTCGATCTGTTGACGAAGCTTCTCGCACATTCTGGCGTGTGTCCAATGCGCGTGAGCGTTGTCGAAGCCCATGGGACAGGAACGGAAGCCGGCGACTCGTGCGAGCTGGCGAGTATTTGTTCGGTACTTTGTCGGGACCGTATACAACACAATCCTCTTCATGTCACGTCAATCAAGGCGAATATTGGGCACCTCGAGGCGGCATCAGGAGCCGTGGGGTTTTGTAAGCTGCTGTTGATGCTGCGACACAACGTCATTCCGGCTCAGAACTCGCTGAAGACGCTCCATCCCCTCATTGCTCCACTGGATTTTGACCATATGCCGATTGATGTGCTTTCAACACCATGGGACGTTAGATCCACTCCTCGAGTGGCTGTTCTCAACAACTTTGGTGCCTCTGGCTCCAACGGCGCGCTGATACTCGAGGAGTATGTAAAGCCCAACCGTTTCTCATCCACGTCGTCTTTCGTTTTGGGTGTCTCAGCCAAGTCAGCCCAAGCACTCGAACATCTTCGATCTCGATATATGCAGTGGCTTGCCGACCCTCGACACCGCGACGTACCCTTGTGCGATGTTGCTTACACGGCTACGGCGCGCCGCAAGCTCTACCCCTTCAGGCTATCCGTGACTGCTCAGGACAGGATTCAGCTCATACGTACCCTCGAGACGGCGCCAGTCAGTCACGTGGAAAACCAGAGAGAGCAAGTTATCTTTGTTTTCACAGGTCAAGCAAGTCAATATCTCGACATGGGCGCCTCGCTGTACGTTACATCGCCCGTGTTCAGGTGTTGCATAGATCGGTGTCAGCGTTTTCTCCTCTCCCTTGGATACCCTGGAATTCTCCCTCTTGTTTCATCGGAGAGCTGTGATTATGTTCTAGAGGCAGAAGAGGAGTTCGAGGCATATCAGCGTGCTGTTGTTGCAGTCGAGTTTTCTCTCGCAACATTATGGAAACATTGGGGAGTCATTCCTGTTGGTGTTATTGGGCAAAGGTTAGTCATCGAATTTCAGGTGTTTTATGCGCCCGTGCTGAGCGATCGTCTCAGTCTGGGAGAGTACGTTGCCATGGTGGTCGCCGATGTGCTATCTATCGAGACCGCGCTGTCGATCGTAGCAAAAAGGGCTCGTTTAATGTCACGGGCATGTGCCATTGTGGCGACGGGTATGGCGTCGGTTACTCTTCCTTCTGCACAGGTACAGGAGATCCTCACAAAGGAGGTAGCTTTTTCGAACGTGACTGTGGCATGTGTCAACACCGAATCGTCGTCCGTGGTTGCAGGCCCTGTGGAGGAAGTAAGGGCATTTGCGATGCATGCCATGAATGCGTTTAGGTGCAAGGCCACAGTTCTTCCGGTCCGGCTCGGTTTCCACTCTTCCGCAATGGATCCCATCCTCGAAGATCTCAGGGATCATGCCGCGACGCTTCCTATTCACCCGCCAAAGATCGCCGTCGCATCCAATGTATATGGTACGGTCGTTCCCGTTGGAGATTGGTTAACGTTCCAAGCCGGCTACTTTGTAAGGCATTGTCGACAAGCTGTCCTCTTTGCTCAGGGTCTACGCGAACTCGAACAATATTTGGACCCTTCCAAAAGTGGTGTGTGGATCGACGTCGGGCCCTATGCCATTTGTTTACCCATGATCGAGACGTCGCTTTCTCCGAACCGAGAGAGGCTATGTCTACCATCCATGTTTAAAGAAGCACCAGCCTAGGACACGCTGACGGGTAGCTTAGCTCAACTGTACCGGACTGGTATTGCTGTGGATTGGCGGCGGGTGTTCGACGAACGGATGTCATGCTCTTGCGTCGACTTGCCGTCGTATCCGTTCGAGACCCACTCGTTTTGGGTACCTTTGGGGACGCGTTCAGTCCACGTTGCAATGGAGTCAGCATTCCAGCCTCAGACGCCAGACTGTAAGCCGAGCGGCTCCACCGGCATCACATCGCTCCACTGGCATCACAGCCCTTTACATTCCAAGTCTACATTCCACCGCTGTTGGCAGATGTTGACGTTGCACGCCATGAGCCATATATAAGACAGAGGGGACAGAGGACGCATGTATCATTATTCATTTCCCTACTCTTCTCGTTCTGCTATAGACATCCATCACGTTCTGTGTTTGAGTGAGACCCTGATGGTCTACACTTTTTTTTGAACATCCCTAAGAGATGTCTACCCCTCTTCTCCTGTTTCCTGCCACCACCACCAACCATCTCACATTGCCGCCCATCACCCCGAACAGCAAGCTGCCTTGAATAACCCCCTCCATCCCACGGTCGCTTCAGACCCGAAGCCAAACCCGTGCAGATAACGTTGCTGTTCAGATATCCGTCCCTCAGCCACTTATGACCCAAAAATGATCCTGTGCAGATAACGTTGCTGTCCAAGAACATCATCACACACGAGCATGCACCAGCAGCGACTCATCTGACGAACTCTCGCCACTACCTACACATACCCTATGGCAAAACACCACCATGAAGGCCTGCTGTGAACAAGTCCCGAACAAGGTGCCGACAATCACTGCCGGTGAGATGAACCCGGAGGCACTATGAACTTGGGAAATCAGGTGCAGACAGTACTTCAGGGTTAAAGAGATCAAGGAAGATAAGCAGGTTTCCTACGTTGCATGGAACCTACTTGACTCACGAATCCAAGACTGGTACAGCAACAATGCTGAAAGACTGGACGCCATGGACTTCAAGGAATTTGTTTCGGAAGTCCGCAAGGTTTGGATGCTGGCCAACTGGGACTCGACGCTTTGCCAGAAAATGCTCGGAAGCGTGCAAGGAACACGGGGTTTCAATGAGTGGGCGGTCAAAGTCAAGAGCCAGAACACCATGTTATGCAGAACATCCTCCCACCTGACAGAACAAGCTCTGCGATGGCATCTTGAGGCTCACATGTGCCCTGACCTCGCCCGCAAGTACCACCTATCAATGATCGACATTGAGGAGGACTTCCATGCTTGGCTAAGTCTTGTAATGAGACTGGATGAAGAACGACAGCTTGACGCTAAGATCCACTCCCAAGCAATCAAAGAAGCCTTACACAGCCATACCCTCGGAAACTGCACCAATGTGTGCGGATCGACTCCATCCAATATGGGAACATCCATGATGGGCAAGGAGAATACAAAGACTTTCGCAAAGTTACTGGCGTTAACAGATGATGAACGATCGTTGCTAAGAGAAAGCAATGGGTGTTTCAAATGTTGCCGTCCCTTCATGGGACATACCTCTTATGCGTGTCCAAACAGCTTCTCAGATGGAAGAACATACAAGACATTGACGAAGGATGATATCAAACCGGCGATCCCTGCGAAACCAAGATCTTCAAAAACGGTTGCAGCTATCATTGAAAGTGAAGAAGTTGAAGTGGGCGTCATAATGCCTTCAGCCGTTCTTGGAAACAGGTCTGAGTCTGAAGATGAGTGTGTTGCTCCATTCTCCGTCCCACACATTAAATGGAATTGCCTGGTCACCGGGCCTTCCGTTACCACCCCCTTGTGCATTGAAGCACTAATTGACCACGGATCCCCCATAGTTCTGATTACTGAGTCGCTCGTGCAACAACTCGGCCTGCGCATGCGCAAACTACATAAGGTTGTAAAAGCCGCAATGGCGATATCTGGGGGGAAAGAAGAAGCATTTTGTCTCACTAATTATGTCCGTCTCCGCTGCATGTCTTTAGATTCTACCTTTTGTTCCTCGACTGTACGTGCAATCATCGCGCCTAGACTTTGTACTCTGCTCCTCCTGGGCAGACCGTTCCTCGCACATAACCAAATTGTAATAGATCATGAAGACCGCACCTGCCTCGTTAAAGGTGCAAACTATGACCTCATACATGGACCTATCCCTCCGGCTGCCACACCAACTACTGCAGCCGAACAACATACTGTCATTGCCACAATCGGAAGCCACATTGTTCACATTGCAAACGACATAGACTTCGTCACACATGACAAGTTACTAAAAGAAGAATTTGTGGACTGCTTCCCGGCAGATATCCCTCACATGGATACAATACCAACCGAGTTCCTTTTTTGTGTCAAATTAAAAGACGCTAATAAGATCATCCAGACTCGCTCATATGACTGCCCGCAGAAATATCGCGCTGCATGGAAAACACTATTGGACCAACACATCACTGCCGGTCGCCTCCAACCGTCGTCAAGCGCATATGCCTCACCTGCCTTCATCATCCCTAAAGCTGACCCCACGGTTCTGCCACAATGGGTAAACGACTTTCGACAACTAAACGCTAATACTGTCCCAGATAACCACCCATTACCAAGGGTAGATGAGATACTCCGCGACTGCACGAAAGGTAGAGTGTTTGGGAAGCTAGACATGACCAATTCGTTTTTTCAGTCCCGCATACACCCAGACGACATTCATCTACTTGCGGTTATGACACCATGGGGTGGATACGAGTGGACGGTAATGCCGATGGGTGTCTGGAATGCACCAGCTTTCCACTAACGCAGGGTCACAGCTGCGCTCCGTCCCTTGATTGGAAAAATCTGTCACATCTACATGGATGACATTATCATCTGGTCGCAAGACGTAGACGAGCACCACTTGAACTGTCAAAAAGTCCTAGAAGCCTTATGAGCTGCATCGCTTTTTTGTTCACTTAAGAAAACGTCCTTGTTCAATTGGCAGGTGGATTTCCTTGGAAACCGGATCTCTGCATTGGGCATTGAAGCCGACCCACGCAAGATTGAGCAGATCCGAAATTGGCCATTACCCAAGCGAGCAAATGATGTCCGCGCATTCCTGGGCCTTGTCCAATATCTGGCCCACCACATACCAGACGTCGCACAACACACACACATCCTGACGCCGCTCACCACAAAGGACACGGACCGCAACTTCCTGACATGGACACCCAGACATCAACAGGCCTTCAAGGCCCTAAAAAACCTCCTTCTCAGCCCTCGATGCCTGACGATCATCGACCACGACAACCCAGGAAACAACAAGATCTTCCTCACTTGCGATGCATCAGATACACGAACAGGCGCAGTGCTGTCTTGGGGAGAATCACTGAAAACATCGCGGCTGGTTGCATTCGACTCAGCACAATTACAGAACACTGAACTAAACTACCCTGTGCACAAAAAGGAGTTACTCGCCATCATCAAGGCTCTCAAGAAATGGCGTATCAAGCTATTGGGTGCCCTGGTCATCGTCTACACTGACCACCGTATGCTCAAGCACTTCTTCGGGCAACGGGAGCTATCGCGCAGACAAGCTTGCTGGTCAGAATACTTATCACAGTTCGACATCTCCTTTCGCTACATCAACGGACCAGACAATGTCGCAGCAGACGCTCTCTCACGCACGAACATACCAGAGACACGAGCAGCTGATAAAGAGGAAGTACCGACGACGATTGGGCTGATCAATGTATCACATACTCTCGCATCTATCAATGAACTCACAAAGACACCATCGCAACTGGACATCACCGTCAATCGCACCCTCATCTGCAATATCCTGCAGGGATGTTTGCACTACTCGATAAGTTCCCCAATCTCCGAGAACGCGACGGGCTGTTGTTTATTTCAGGATGATTGGTCATTCCACGTGTCTGGTCGCTCCACCAACAACTATTCCACCTCACACATGACATCCTAGGGCACTTCGGCAGGGACAAGGCATACGAAGCCCTGTGTACGTTGTACTACTGGCCCTCAATGAGGAAGGATCTTTGCAGTTCATACATCCAATCCTGCCAAGAATGCTGCTGGAATAAATCACCAATGACCACTTCCGCAGGACTGTTACACCCCTTACCCGTCCCGGATGCACATGGTGACTGTATCGCAATGGACTTTGTCGGACCACTCCCCCCGGACCAAGGATACAACATGATCCTTACAATCACAGATCATCTCAACACCGACATCCGGCTTATCCCCTGTAAGGACAACATCTCTGCTCGCGAACTAGCAACACTCTTCTTTGACCACTGGTACTGCGAGAATGGGTTACCACTTCATATCGTCTCTGACCATGATAAGCTCTTTCTTTCCAAATTCTGGCAAGCATTACACAAACTAACTGGTATTGAATTGAAGCTTTCCACATCTTACCATCCACAAACAGATGGTGCTAGCGAGCGGACCAACAAAACGATGATCCAATGCCTTTGATACTATGTTGAACGAAACCAACGTGGCTGGGTGAAGGCACTACCGCACGTACGCTTCCAGATGATGAACTCAATTAACGCAAGCATGGGATTCTCCAACTTCCAGCTCCATTTGGGTCAGTCACCTCATCTGTTGCCACCAATCATTCCCGATAGGGGAGAAGACAAGGCAACGCAAGATGCCACCGACCTCTTCACAAAACTACAAGCAGACGTCTGGGAGGCCCAGGACCGACTCATTATGGCTAAGGCGTCCCAGGCAGTTACAGCTAATAAGCACTGCTCACCAGACCCTCTCTTTCAGGTCGGCGACCGTGTGCTGCTATCAACAAAACATCGGCGGTGCGAGTACCTACGAAAGGATGACAAACATGTCGCCAAATTCATGCCATGATTTGACGGTCCATACACCATCGTGGAAGCGCACCCAGAGACATCGACATATACCCTTGACCTACCAAACTCCCCCAACATCTTCCTGACCTTCCATGTGAGCCAACTTCGACGTCATGTACAAAATGATGCCTCGCTTTTCCCCGACCGTGAACAACCTCGACCCGGCCTGGTGGTCACAGCAGATGGCTAGCAGGAGACACTCATCGAGCGGATCATCGACGAACAGCACGTGGGGCGAGGATGGCAATATTTAGTATGATGGGTGGGGTTTGGACTGGAAGATGATGAATGGCTGCCGCACAATGACCTGAAAGACTGTGAAGCTCTCAATGTTTGGGAAGGCCAGACAAATCTTTCAGAGGATGGAAGGGTGTAAGCCAAGCGGCTCCACCAGCATCACATCGCTCCACTGGCATCACAGCCCTTTACATTCCAAGTCTACATTCCACTGCTGTTGGCAGATGTTGATGTTGCACACTGTGAGCCGTATATAAGACAGAGGGGACAGAGGACACATGTATCATTATTTGTTTCCCTACTCTTCTCATTCTGCTATAGACGTCCATCACGTTCTGTGTTTGAGTGAGACCCTGACGGTCTACACAGACCATGCAATTTTGTCCACATGGTCTCAGTATCCCTCTCAACAAAACAGTAATGCAGCCATCTTTGAAATGCCCATCAAAACATTGACAAAGTACATGGAAGGCCACAAGGTGGGCGGATATGCACTTTGCCCTGCGTCGGTGTATCTGGAGCAAGCGCTTGCGGGGGCCATCCTCACGCAACGACACTTGCAACTGTTGAAGATGTCGCTATTCAGTTGAATAAAGTGTGCTTTACTGGGTTTGAACCAATGACTCTTGTCATGTGTCAACCGTTGAGCCACTGGAACGGTTAGTAATTCTGGTCACATGATTGATGACTCAGATTACACAATTCTGGTGAAATATCGCATCATCATGATGTCGTATTACACCATGATTGAACCATAGATAACCAGGAATACTATCCAATAGGATATGATCCAGTTATCATGATAAAACTGTTCTATTATTGCTATCATCCAATAGTGACTCTGAAACCTATCTGACCTATCATACAGTGAGTTCTTATCTGTTGATATAGTTTGAACTCCGCTTTAACCTTATTATCACAGAGTATAAGTACTGGGCATGTATCCCATCTTTCCTCTAACGAAGTTCTTTCATCTTTTCTACTATCTGTTGAGCCTTAGCTCCAGAAAGTGTTTATTATCTCATCAACTTGATTATCGACTCTATTCTCTCAAGTGAGTATCTCCCACCTGTACTCAACCTCTGCTT
>JBBPMM010000788.1:0-13153 GCA_038090335.1 Solioccasus polychromus
TTGTAGCCAAGAGTATGTACTATCTTTCTCTCCAGCAAAGCTTGGTGTGATTATTCCAGGTGATTGCAGTGCGCGAAGCGCACTGCATCAGGGTTAGTTATTGAAAGGGTTTTGGAGGTCACTGTACTAGCCTCAGTGTAACAGTGTCACACAGAGTGATGATGGTTTTTGACAGCAAGATATGCTTTTATTCTTGGCTTTCTGACTTTATATACTACATAGCAGATATATCAGATTATTTCTAATTCACTCTTGTTTTTTCCACTTGGCTTGCTTACATACATACATACTACACATTGGTCACAAGACTCAACAATGAAGTTCAACCACTAATGAGAGAACAGTCTTATAATAGCTTGATAGTGCACAGTGCACAAGCTGATTGATTCTTGACCTCAAAGGGACTAATGGCTCTATCTCAGCATCAAGTCTCAAAGGTGAGACATTATATTCTATGGTAATTTTTTCACTGTATTCACCTTATATTGCTGATTCTCTTACTGATTTCCACTACACACCTGATGTTAAAAATATCATGAGAGAATTACCTATTTTGCCACCTTCATGCCAATTCATCAGATTAGTAGCCACTAAATCATCAATTGGTTTGCATGCTGGCTGACATGAGGCTTCCCAGATCCTAGATCTTGTGCCAATATGATAATAGTGATGGACATCTTTGTGATTTGTGATAGTCTTCAATACCTCATAGTTGTCCTAAGATGTATTTTTTTGTGTTTATAAACTGGCTGTTTTTCTCCAATCACTGTCACACAGCTTCCTGTCATTGACTGATAATCATCTTATTCTGCTATTTCTCTCTTGGAGATGAGTTCCTCTATAGAAGTGGTGCTGACAAGCATTCTTCAAAATAACAATATGTTTTTCCTCTCATTAAGTGTTGCAGTTATCCTTCTTTCTGCAATAGAGTATGGCTTCAGTATTCTCAGAACTCAATCCCTGATTTTATACTGATTTTAGAGTCTAGCCACTCAATAAGGTATGCTGAAAACAGTGATGTTAATACAAAAAACTTGTACTGAAGTGATGTATATAAATCAAATATATCTTGGTCTGTGTACAGATTATTTAGTGATGGATGTTCACCAACAAGACTTCAGAACAGGTCATGAACCTTTTTCTCAACATTATTTTGGTCTATATCTTTGTGTGAATTCAAGATCTCTTGTAGTTCAATGATGCAACAGGTTTGTTATTCATACCCTTTCTATGTCATGTAAGTGTGTTGTCAGCAGCAAAATTTGAATGTCAACTTCAAATGGTTCATCAGAACATACAGCCTAAGTGTGTTCAAAGCTTTTTTTATTAATTTGATCTCATACTGTTGATTAACAGTTAGAAACACTTTTTTCCTGGGCTTAAAAAGTTATTTCTTTGATTCCACTGATTTCAAGAAAAATGCATAAGTTCTTTTCATAGATGTTTATTTTCATTATACTCAAATGGATCCAAATGACTGATTGGGACTCAAATCAGTTATGAGCTTCTTTGTATCATATATCTGCTCTACTCAAGGGTGTTTCAAGGTCTAATACTCACTGTCTTGGATACCTGGGTGCATGTAATCTTTGGGGCTGCAACAAGTTGTAAGTCATACATATTTGTTTCTGAAATCTAATATATAACATGATCATAGTGGCAATGATCCTCCAAGTATGGGTAGTTTATCATTGGTCAAAGTGGATTATAAGGCCTCTCCTTATATTTTATATTGTGGAGACCATTATCCAAGTGGTCATTGGTGTCATATATAGCACTCTGAAAGGGGTCTTAGGTATGGCATGCAAATTGAAATGTACTATGACTGATCATTCTAACTCACTGACAGTATTGAGCATGTATGATGTGAAAATTTGTAACCTTGATTTCCTTTCTTTTGCTTTGAGTTGAGTGCTCAACATCACTTCACCCATTGTAGGCACTCTGAATTGCACCTTCATGATATTTAAATGCATAAGAGAATCTATCAAAGTGTACAGAGTCATGAAGAAATGGCAGCCCAATCAATACATACATAAGCAGTGATGAACCTGTTCATTAGGGAGGGTATCACATACTTTCATGTGTGTACCCCCCTTTGCACCTGTGTCAGCCTTGTGCCTGAACTGATATAGATGAATCTATACAATAGTATGCTACTAGTCAGCATGTGTTCTGAACTCATTTTATGAAATATTCTCCTCATGCTAGGATGGTGAAGACTTGTGCTAATCCTGATTCAATATTTCCTTATGATCACACTCATACCAAGGTTCATCATCAACATTTGGGTGCTTTATGCACACAATTTGTAAGGTGGGTGCCAAGCAACATTGATACTGGGTTTGAATTGGCAGAACTATCAAATTCTGGTCAGGTTGCTGGCATGTTCAAGATCATGTTTGCAGAGGTTCCTCAGAACTTGCCTCACAGTGGTAGGGGAAAAGGAGGAGAGTATTTCAGAGTAGCTCATGATTGGATGAGCTTATAAAGTACTTGGGGAAAGTCAAAGTCACAGTTCAAACATTCAGGTGCTCTACAGTAAGTGCACAATTTGAAGGATAGACATGTGTTACAGTTTTTCTCCCCTTCCTATTCTTTCTGATGGTCTCCTACTTTTCCAATTCTTGTTCCTATCTTTCCCAAATTCTGAGTTCTTCTGTTTTACCTTGTAGCACCGGAGCTAAGGGTTCCTATTATGGTCTTCATTCTCTGGAACATTCTAGATAATTTCCTTTCTCTCTCATGGTCTGTGCGCTGTCTCTCTACCTATAAATAGGTAGACTTTCCACCCATGTACTTTAGCTAGTTCTATGTAATCCAAACCTAGTAACCAGCAAGCTGCTTGAAGGAAGCAAGACCACCACCATTCCAGTACTTCAGGCCACCATCTTAAGGGCCTTCGTTGCACATTGAGGTGTGACTTATCAGTTACTTGTCTTTCTCGCTACCATTCAATAGGACATTCCGAGTGGATGTGTTGATACCCTCTATTGGGAGATGACCATCCTTGTTATAATCATCTTAGGATTACCCAGAAGACATATAGGCATTTACCATCACCTTTACTTCATCGGTTACTAGCTGAGTTACTAGCCTCAGCATAACAAAAGAACTAGCTCTTCTCACTGTCCTCTACCTAGTGGATGGAACCCCTCCACCACCATTACTCCTCCACACAGACCTGCATACCCTATGCCCTACCAAAAGAAGAAGAAGACCCTTAACCCTTACTCCATCCCCTTCGCCTCTGCCTCTTCTTCCATCCCACTCGAGCAAACTACATTGCTCCCTGAACTGTCTCACAAAGAGACTCCCATTGACGTCAAACAAGACCCACAACAGGAAGTTGATTGGGAGCAGGAGTTTGACAAGGACCAAGATCGCAATCTTGCTCTATGACTCACCAAGGAAGGACTTGACAAAGAAGAAATCCAGAGAAGAGTAGAAGCTTCTCGAGAACAGAGACAAGCCTTAGACAAAGAAGAAGGCCGACAGGTAGCTGAATATCTCAAATGACAAAGAGAAACTATGGCTAAGACTATGGAACTCAAGGCAGGACTCCCCGATGACTTCTTGGGTGAATCCAAGGATGCTGGATGCTGGATGCTTGCCATGAAAGCGTACTTCAAGATGAACAGTGATCTCTACGATGATAAGGCAATGATGCTTACTATGCTCAATAAGATGAGCAAAGAGAGAGGAAAGGTCTTCTCTGAAGGTTGGTTCTATTGTCTGGAAAGTCCTTCCATTCCTGATGACCATCGAACTTTCAATATCATGGCTGCCAACTTCGCTAAAACCTTCTTCCCTTATGACACTGCTAGTAAAGCTCAATGGACCATCCATAACCTCACTCAGAATACCAAAGATAAGGATGGTTTCACCAAATACATCATGGACTTCTCCCTTGCTGCTGCCCAGACTGGTCTCTCTGACGAAGAGGCTCTTATCAAATACTTTGGAAGAGGGTTGGATGAGAAGATCACCACCAATATCCTCTCTATGGCCACTGTTCCCACCATGCTCCAGGGATGGATGGAACAAGCCAGCAAGTTTAATGCACAGCAGGAGCGCATCAAGGATATGCATAAGGGTCTCGGATGGAGGAACTTCTCTAATGATCGGAAGGATCCCAATGCTATGGAAGTCGACACTATGTATATGACTCTCTTCTGTCAAAAAAGCTCATCACATCTGTGAAGGACGATGCTTTATCTGCCACAAGAAGGGTTGCACAACTCATAACCACCCTCACAATGATAAGAAGCCTGAAGTGTCTACTTCCATATGATCCAATAATCCCTTCTGAAACCAAACCAGAGCTGCAACCATCTCTGCCCCCGAATCACCAAAGGCGCTGGAGCCTCCTCCATCTTCTGATCTAGACAAATACCTGAAAGTCCTCGAAGGATGAAAGGTAGATCATAGGGAACTTGTATGGGTTCTACAGGCATGCTTCAAAGAAGATGGGGAAAGAATTTCTAAGATGACCCTCGATGAAAGGATCCAGGGTTTTAGAGCAGAGGAAAGCATCAGCATCTTTTCCTCCTGAATGTTCTGCTCTGATTCTTTGTACTAGTAAGAAAGAGAAATTGATTCGTATTCCCATCTCTCTCTTCCATGGAACAAAAACCACTGAAATAAAAGCTCTTCTCGATTCAGGAGCTACCAAAAACTTCATCGACCCCATCACCATCACCAAGTATCAATTCCCCACCAGATGACTCCCCTCTCCAATAAAAGCCTCTAATGCTGACAGATCTGCCAATAAAGGAGGGTTCGTCCGAAAGGAAACTTTCCTGGCTGTTGACATAGCAGGACAAGAAGAAGTCATCCACTTCCTTGTACTAAATTGTGGAGAAGATTGGGCAATTCTAGGGATCCCTTGGTTCACTAAAGTAAATCCCCAAATCGACTGGACAAGCCGAGTTGTCACCATCCCAGCCTTATCGGAAACCCATAATGCTGAAGGAGAAGCTCTGAAGCAACAATATCTGGTGGAATCATTGCAAAAGACTACTATTGCCACAGAAGCAGCCATAGCCACACCAAAGAAAGAAAAGGTTCTTCCCCCTGAATACATGGAGTACTCCTCAGTGTTCGAAGAGAAAACTCACAACCTTCTTCCCCCCTCTCGACCCTTCGATCACAGAATAGATCTTGATGACTCTTTTGTCCCAAAAGTCACCAAGGTTTACCCATTGAACCCTAAAGAGATGGAAACATGTAGGGAGTTCATCAATGAACATCTCAGAACTGGGTGAATTGTACTGTCTAAATCCCCTCAAGCATCCCCTTTCTTCTTTGTGCCAAAGAAAGATGGCTCGCTATGTCCTTGCTAGGACTATCAGTATCTAAACTTGCATACGGTGAAGAACGCATATCCCCTTCCTCTCATTTCCAACCTTCTGGATAAACTGAAGGACTTGACCATCTTCATGAAGTTCAATGTACGATGGGGATATAATAATGTTCTTATTAAACCCGAAGACTGATGGAAGGCAGCTTTTATAATGCTGTTTGGCCTCTTCGAACCAATGGTTATGTTCTTTGGGCTGTGTAATTCGCCAGCCACGTTTCAAGCATTCATGAACGACGGATTCCACAATCTCATCTCAGAAGGATGGGTAGTAATCTATATGGATGACATTCTCATTCATTCCTCTGACCCTGCCAAACATACTGAAAGAACGAAACGTGTCTTGCAATGTCTCAAGGATCTTCATCTTTCTCCAAAGATCTCAAAGTGCTCTTTCGACATTGCCGAAATAGAGTATCTAGGAATGGTCATAGGCCATCACCAGGTGTCCATGGACCCCACAAAGCTGAAAGCCATTCAAGAATGGCAACCACCTACATCAGTAAAAGCAGTCCAATCTTTCCTAGGGTTCTGTAACTTTTATCAGAAATTCATCACTAATTTCTCCACCATTGCTCAACCCCTCATCAACCTTACTAAGAAATCAACTATCTGGGAATGGTCTACCTGCCATGAAACAGCTTTTCACACTCTTCAGCAAATCTTTATGTCCACCCCTGTCCTTCGCCTTCCTGATACCACCTCTCCTTTCTTCCTAATGACTGATGCCTCTCTGGTGGCTACTGGGGGTGTTCTTATGCAAAAGGATGCTAATGGCAATCTCCACCCCTGTGCTTATCTGTCCAAAACCCTATCCCCCACTGAGTGCAACTATGACATTTATGACTGCAAGCTTCTTGCCGTCATTCATGCTCTCTATGAGTGGCATCACTACCTCCAAGGAACCTTGCTTCCTGTCACGGTTCTCACCGATCATAAGAATCTGTCCTACTTCCAAGAACTGCAGAAGCTTTCTTGTTGCCAAGCTCATTGGCTCTTGTTTCTCCAGGACTTTGATCTTCATTTTGTCCGTCAACCTGACTCTCTTATGGGTCCTGCTGATGCTCTATCCTGTAAGGACCACGTTGACATGGCTGATGATAACCATGCAGTCACTCTTCTCCCTGCCGATGTCTTTATTCAACATATTGACCTTGCACTCTTGGATAAGATTACCCAATCTTTGTCCTTGGATCCCCTGGTCCTCTCCGCTATCGATAAATGCCTCCAGGGTTCTCCCTTATTCCCACAATCTGCCCTCCTCAATTGGACCTTTGATGGCAGGAAACTCTATTACAAACATTGTCTCTATGTCCCTGAGTCCCTCCGCCATGACATTGTTGCTAATGTTCACTCTTCTTTCACTGGGGGCCATGGTGGCATCTTTTGCACCACTGCTCTCGTTGCCCATGATTTTTGGTGGCCCAGGCTCTCCACCTTCATCTGCTGCTTCATCACCAGTTGTGCCATTTGTCAGCAGAACAAGGTGAACACTCACCCCACAGTACCCCCCTTGTCCCCCATTCCATCCTCCACCTCTCGACCCTTTGAACAGATCTCCATCAATCTTATCACTGATCTTCCTGTCTCTCGTGGCTTCGATTCTGTTCTGGTCATGGTCAACCATGGACTTATGAAGGGGGTAATTTTCTCCCCATGTTCTAAATCTATTGATGCGGAAGGGGTAGCTCAACTCTTTTTGGAGAAAGTCTTCTCTTGCTTCAGTCTCCACTCATCGGTTATCTCAGACCATGGTCCTCAGTTCGCTTCTGCCTTTGCTTGGGAACTATCCCGACTCCTCAACTACAATCTTCATCTCTCCACTGCATACCACCCACAGATGGATGGAGAGACTGAATGAGCAAACCAGTCTCTAGAAACCTATCTCAGAATCTTCTCTGAGGGTCGACCAGACAAATGGGCAGATCTTCTCCCCATGGCTGAGTTCTCCTATAACTCCAACATCCATTCTTCCACTCAGAAAACCCCATTTTTCCTAATGTTCAGATATGAACCTAGGGGATACCCCTCTCTCAGGAAGATGTTTATCCCAGCCCTGGAAAAATGCCTTTCCACCCTTGATGAAGCATGGAAAGAAGCACTGGCAGCTCATGAGAATTCCACTTGGATCATGAAGGAACAGACCTTTTCGAAGTTCAGACCCTGGAAGGTTGGAGATAAAGTCTGGTTGGAGGCTCGAAACCTTCGCTTCTGTCATACATCCAAAAAGCTTCTCCCTTGACAAGAAGGACCTTTTGAAATTTCTAAGGTCGTTTCTCCTCTTGCCTATGAACTCCGCCTACCCCCATCTTGGAAGATACATAACATTTTCCACGCTTCACTCTTATCATCCTATTGGGAGACACTGGAACACAAACCCAACTTCTTAAAACCACCGTCAGAAGAGATAGAAGGTGAAGAAGAGTGGGAAGTCAAAGATATCCTTCAACACCAAGGAACACAAGGACAGTGACAATACCTTATAAAATGAAAAGGATACTCCTCCGCCGAGAATACATGGGAACTCAAATCCAATCTTGGGAATGCTTCCAAGACCCTCAATGAGTATAAAAGTCGACGACATCTTTAAACTCCACCCAATCACTTTATGCCTCCATTCATCCATCACCTTTGCTTTCAACTATGTTGTCCCTTTCCATCTATGCCAAACGTCTCCCAGTCTCCTACTGCCGCATCCTCTTTGGCACTGTCCTCACCAACCCTCACCCACTCTTCTGTGTCAAACACAACCCCCTCTGGAGCCAAGCAACCTCATTGCAAACAATGGTGTGCTTGTATCACCAGATCTACACTACTGATCTGCTTTTCCAATGTTCTCATTCTGGGACTAGCTCTGCATTTATGTGAGCTATCGATCATTCCACTCAGCAGACACTGGATCACCTCCTTGACCTCATGCACCAAGAGGGTTTCTGGTTCTTCATGAACTGCATTCCATCCTCCACTATTCCGATGCTACAGTCCCTCCTAGACAGACTTACCCCCACTGAGGAGACCTGTTGTTACGCTGAGGCTAGTAACTCAGCTAATAACTACTGAGATAGACGCGATGATAGATGCTGATGTGGCGTTGAGGTAATCCCAAGATGATTACTACAAGAACGGACGTCTCCCAGTAAAGGGTATCGACTCGTCCATATGGTAGATCCTGTACCATAGCAATGAATATGATCAGCTGGTATCTCACTCCTTGATGAGTGATGAAACTCCTTAGCGTAGTAGCTGAGAGTACTGGAATGATGATAATGGTCTCGCTCATCCTGAGCGGCTTGCTGGTTACTAGGCTTGAATTGTGTAGAACTAGCTAAGGTACATGGGTAGAGAGTTCTCCTATTTATGGGGAAAGAGATGCACACAGACCGGGGAAGGAAAAGGAAACTATCTAGAATGTTCCGGAGAATGTGTACTATAATGAGTAACCCTTAGCTCCGGTACTAAAAGGTAAAAATGGGAAAAGTCGGGGAACGGGAAAAGTAGGAATAGTTAATTGGGGAAAGTAGGAAGTAAATGGAAGAGATAGAAAAGAAATAGGGGGTTCCAATAGAAACTGTAACACCTGTTATCAGGGATATCCTCTAACCATCACTAATGGGATAGAACCCTGTTTTCTCCTCTCTTTGCTTTCCTCCCCCAATCCACCTTCCTCCTCTGTATCTCCCAACCCTGCCCCTGCTCATAGGTCTCATCATCCTCAATACCACCCGACCCTGTACTCCATTCCTGCACAACCCTGCCTCTTGTCATATGACAACACCCTCACTCTTCTGGTACCTGATCCCACTAGACCCACATGGACCCCTCAACCCAAATGGATGAATCCTCTTCTGGATCATCTATGCACCTGCCCTTCTACTCCCACATCCCCACCATCTCCTTCTCTGTCTCCGGGGACTTCGAACCACCCTATTGATGTCAACGCTCTTCCTGACCTCCCTAGTCAACAGGGACAATGTTTTAAGTGTCAACAATGGAGGCATTGGTACATGGAGTGTCATCAATATCACTGTCCTAAGTGTTTCCTTTGGGCCCCTGGTCATCAAAAGAATTCTTGCCATGGTCTCCCTTATGACAGTTGCAGGATTAGAGGGCATAAGGTCACTTATTGCCCCACTGTCTCTACTAACCCTTCCATCACTGCTTGGGTTATCAAAGAACATTCTTCTTCTGGGGGTGAGAATAATTCAGCTCAGTGAGCAGAAGAGCTATGAAGGGGGTAATGTTACAGTTTTTCTCCCCTTCCTATTCTTTCCAATGGTCTTCTACTTTTCCAATTCTTGTTCCTATCTTTTCCAAATTCTGAGTTCTTCCATTCTACCTTGTAGCACTGGAGCTAAGGGTTCCTATTATGGTCTTCATTCTCCGGAACATTCTAGATAATTTCCTTTCTCTCTTGGTCTGTGCACCATCTCTCTACCTATAAATAGGTAGACTTTCCACCCATGTACTTTAGCTAGTTCTATGCAATCCAAACCTAGTAACCAGCAAGCTGCTCAAAGGGAGCAAGACCACCACCATTCCAGTACTTCAGGCCACTATCTTAAGGGCCTTCATTGCACATCAAGGTGTGACTTATCAGTTACTTGTCTTTCTTGCTACCATTCAACAGGACATTCCAAGCAGACATGTCAATACCCTCTATTGGGAGACGACCATCCTTGTTGTAATCATCTTAGGATTACCCAGAAGACATATAGGCATTTACCATCGCCTTTACTTCATTGGTTACTAGCTGAGTTACTAGCCTCAGCATAACAACATGAGAGCAATATTAATACTGGTTTTGGGTTGAGAGACTGTCAAATTCTGGTTGGACTACTGCTGTGTCCAAGATCATGTTTGTAGAGACTCAAAGTTGGAATGGTGAGAAAGCTCATGCAAATACTAGGATTTGTAGCTACATTTTATGCTACATTTTGTTAGCTGAAAGACTGGCTGTGGATTAGCTGTCAGCTAACTGGTTGCTGTTGCTCAACTGTAGGGAAACACACAGGTGCAGTGAACACCATGGTTATTTGCAAACAGGTATGGGTTGGGAAAGCTATACCCACTTGTACACTGTACCCTTTACCATGGGTTGGCAGTGTCCTATAGGTTTTCTGTAAAGTAGTGGGACCCCTCGGGGACTCGAAGATCCAATAGAGATCCTTAAATGTCGGGCTTTTGACAAAGCTTCACCTTTGAACAGAAATACAATAATGTCAAAAGTTGAAGCTGCCACAGCTGAAAATGCTCCATCTGAGTCAATGCTATCTTGCACCTTAGAAAGAACAGATTAGGATGGTGAAGAGTGCAATGTATCAGGGGAAGGTGTTCGCAGCATGGCAACCATTCATAGAGTCCCCACCAAGCAGCATAAAAGCAGCAAAGTTGGACCATTGGAAAACTGTCTGGTGTTGGTGTTTACTGCTCTGAGCCACCATGCCCATCATCAGGCTCAAACTGCCCCCCAAGTCATCTGATGTTGTGTCTTCAGCATCAATGCACTCTCAGACATCTTCAACACCTATCCCTTCTTCTGAGTCATCTGTTTCAAAAACTGCTAAAACAACCAAAAAGGCTGTCATCAAAGGTGTAGATGCTTTAGCTCAAGTCTCAGCATCGAAGACAGTGCACTATTGATCACTCTCTTGTTCCTCATACTCTAAGAGTACTCAGGCTTGTGCTATTGACCTGACATGCTCAGACTTGGAGTGTGCCACTGCCATGAGTGATGGGGAAGACCCAGCCACTGAGTTGGGTATGTGGAATATTATTGGTGCTGGATCATTCTTTCAGCTGATTCCACTGTCATGTACAGCAGCCCTGAAAAAAGCATGGTGCTCACCCATTTACTCATTCTTCTTGAACGATGTTGAAATTCAGTACCATAATGGCTGCCTTTGCCACTTCTTTCCCTGCTCTGCTTGCAAGTGCAAGGCTTCTTTGGAAAGTGTCTGTCACTATCAGGACACAAGAGATAAGTCATCAACCACTAATCTGAAGCATCATGCCATTGGATGCTTTGGTGAAGACACTGTAAACAATGTTCTCAGGGGTAAGGACCCAGGCATGAGTTCAAACAGTGGCTCCATTTTTGTGGCATTTGCCCATCAGGGTCAGCAGCTGGTGCACCAGACACACAAGTTGCACACAAATCCAGAAGCCATGTGAGTATATTGTTCTAGTCACTTGACATCTACTCTCAAAGTTTTAGTGCACATCTTGTGAAGTGGGTTACAGAGAGCAATTGCCCTGTCAACATTGTTGAAGATCAAGAACTCTGTGAGCTTTTATGTGCAGGCAGACCACATCTGAATATCCCTTCATCAGATGTGTTGGCTCGTAAGATTCATCTAGCCTTTGAAAAGGCCAGCAAGCATATCGGAAAGCTTCTTCATGTAAGTGCACTATACTTCAAGTTGCACTGAGGGCATAAAACTTAAAAATTCACTAGGATCACCTGGGTTGTCTCCACTTTGCGATTGATGCATGGACATCACCAAACCAAATCACCATGCATTCATTGCTTGGACAGTTCATCTTGAGTACAAGGGTAAAATGTTTTCATTTCTTCTTGATATCATTGAGGTTGCTGAGGTTAGCCTCACTATATGCCTGCTGATATTCGCAGTATTGATATGCTTCATAGTCACACACTGGACCTGCAATGGCAAAAGCATTCCAGTCTATGTTAGAAAGGTTTGGATTGACTCGAAAAGTATGTTCTCAATATTCTCTTTTCTGCCATTCATATAGATTGATTCAGCTGATAGATTCTTGCAGTCAATGCTGATAATGTGACTGCAAACGACATGCAGACGACCAGGCTTGCAAGCTTGGATAACTCTTTCAAAACTGAAAATCATGTTCAGTGTTTCAATCACACATTACAGCTCACTGCCAAGGCATTGCTCAAGCCATTTGTTGCCACCAGCACCTCAACTCTGAGTGAGGAGGCTGACAACCCTTTACTACTGCTGGATGATGACATGGATCCAGAATTGGGCTCCCTATCTGATCATGAAGATGTTGATGACAATATTGATTAGCTAGATTTCTTATCCATTGACAACTGTGATCAAATTGTGAGCAATACAGCCATTGTTAAGGTGACTATTGCAAAGGTTGGTGTATAATTTTGGCACAGTCTTTTGCTCAGCAGGATTGTTTTTAGATACGGGCTCTTGCATTTGCTATTGTATGGTCAACCACAATCCTGCTACCAGCTTGGTACTGGACTTGTGTTGAATCCGGTTTGCAGCCCAACCTTATTCCTTGGGACATTGCTACTCATTGGAATTCTACGTATGACATGTTGGTGTTTGTGTTGCGATATCAGGAACCCATCGATCGTATTACAAGCGACAAGGTCCTTAAGCAGGCAAAAAAATATGAACTCGACAAGGATGAATGGCAAATTATCTCAGACCTTGTTGTTGTCCTTGGGGTAAGTTCACGGTGCGCTCTTTTGTCCACCATGCTGATTTTTTGCAACAGCAATACAAGAAAGCAACACACTTTTTCTCTCAAGACTCTGCAACCATCGCCACTGTTATACCAGCCATGGACAAGCTTGACAGCAAGATTAACAAGCAGACAATGCAACCACTTCATCCTGCTGTCATCTCGGCTATACAACTGGCGAAGAATAAGATGGACCGCTATTGGAAGATCCCAGATACAGTGACTCCAAAAAGCATTGCAATGTTTAACCCTGATGCAGTGTGCGAAGCACACTGCAAACACACTTAAAAATATCATCTAGCTTTGGTGGTATAAAAGATAGTATAT
>JBBPMM010000789.1:0-13127 GCA_038090335.1 Solioccasus polychromus
ACGAGGTATCGTAGGAGAGGATGGAGACAGAAGGCATAAGGGAATTTGGATCAGAAAGAGCGGATGCGTTTAGTCTTGGCTCCGTCGAGGCATGGTAGGAGTCAATGCAATCTCCAGCCCGTGCGGAGCACTGGGGATTGTGGACTATTTTTTTGACTCCGCAGAGGTGGGAGTCTCAGACGGAGTAGCCTTAGCTGCGCGGGCCTTCGCTTTTGCTGCCTTCGAGGTGGCCTTTGGACAGTCTTTGGCGTTATGTCCTGGCTGACCACAGAACATGCAAAGCTTCTCCTTGAAGCGGTGCTGGCGTTCTGCTTCCGTCAGTTTTCCATCCTTGCCCAGATGGGAAGGGGCGTCGGAGGTGGACGAGTTGGCGGAATTCTTGCCATTGCTGGACTTAGGGGCGGAAGCGGATTTATCCTTTGCAGGCGGAGTGGTTGCGGAGTTCTGAGCAGAGGATTTCTTGGAATGAGAGGTGGAGGACTTGGATGGTTTGGACGAGGAATCGGTGGTGGAGGAGTTCTTATCCTGACGAGAGATCTCAGACTTTCGTTTCCAATCGCGCGCATCAATAGTTTGAGCAAGGGAGCGGAGATCTTGAAGGGTAGTGGGTTTTCCGACTCTAGAAATCTCGTCCTTGATCCTATCTGGCAAGCCATTATAGAAAATGTGGCGGAGTGCTCCTTCTCCATAACCACGAACTTGAGCAGCCAGACGGTTAAACCCAACCACATACTTGTTAATCTGCTGATTGTCTTTCATCGACAAATTGTCCAACTGGTGCTCCGCATCTCCGACTGGGTCGTGCAGACCAAAATTGGACTTGAGCTCCCTGACGAACTCTTGATAGTCATCCATCCAGATGGGGCGGCGATCGCTGTCGGAGTGGAGTAGATCTGGTTCGAACCATTCTAAGGCCATGCCTGTAAGGTAGGATTGGGCGAACGTGACCTTGGAGCGGTTGGAGCGAAAAGCCTTAGGGCGGTCCTGGAAATTCAACTTGCACTGCACCAGAAAGGCGCGGAGTTTGCGCGTATCTGTTCCATCGAACATATCTGGTTCGCGGACTTTGGTGCGGGAAGAGGTGGAGTCGTGATCGGAGGTAGCATGACGTGCAAAGGAGTCGATTGCACAAGCTAGGAGGGTGAGCGCATCGGTATTGGGATCAGGAGTGGGTGCACGGGAGTCAGGAAGGGGAATAATTACGACGAGAACGGTTGTCTCCCAATAGAGGGTATCGACTTGTCCATAGGGGAGATTCTGCACAGTGGCAACAAAGATGATCAGATGATATCATACCCCTCTGACAACGAGAAAGCTCTCTAGCGTGGTAGCTGAAAGTGCCGGAATGATGACAATGATCTCGCTCGTCCTGAGTGGCTTGCTGGTTACTAGGCTTGAATTGTGTAGAACTAGCTAAGGTACACTACTTAGAGAGTTTACCTATTTATAGGACGAAGGAATGCGCACAGACCAAGGGAAGAAAAGGAAACTATCTAGAATGTTCCAGAGAATGATATCTATGTGTGGTAACCCTTAGCTCCGGTGCTACGAGGTAAAACGGAAGGAATCGGAAGATGGGAGAAAGTAGGAATAAGGACCGGGAAAGTAAGGGACAAACAGGAGAGATAGGAACAGAGACTGGGAAAGATAGGAAAGAAAAGAATAGGGGTCCACAACCGTAACATTACCCCCTTCGTAGTCTTCAGCTCACTGAGCTGAATTATTCTCCCCACCTGAAGAGGAATTCTCATCAATGATCCAGGAGGCAACGGGAGGATTAGTAGAGATATTAGGGCAATAAGTGACTTTATGCCCCCTTACTCCGCAGCCGTCGCAGGGAAGTCCTCGACATTGGCTTTGTATATGTCCAGGAGCCCATAGATAACATTTTGGACACTGGTATTCGTGGCACTCCTGGTACCAGTGACCCCATTTCTGGCATTTGAAACATTGCCCAGAGCGGACAGGGGTGTCGGGAAGGGAATCAATGTCAATAGGGTGAGTAGGAGTGCCGGGCAAGGGTGAGTGAGGAGGGGAGGAAGGAGGAATGGGAAGATGGGTATCATTGTCGTAGGCCATGATGGAGGTCGACCATTCTGGTTGGGGAGTCCAGGTGGCTCTGGCCGGTTCAGGGACAGGGAGCGCTGGAGAATCGTCGTAGGACAAAAGACGAGGTTGAGCGGGGACTGAATAGGGAGTAGGACATCGTCTAGGACGACAACGAGGTCGGCAAGTAGGAGTAGGTGGAGAAGGAGAGGATGAAGGGGGAGTAGGGGACATCGTTGAAGAAAGGAAGAAACGGGGTTCTATCCTGCTGGTTGTGGTTGGGGGGTCTCCCCGATAATGATCCTCTTCAGAGGGGGTTAAACCGTCGAGGAGGGATTGTAATATGGGTAGAGTGGAGGAGGGAATGCAGTCTATGAAGAACCAGAACCCCTCTTGATGCATGAGATCGAGGAGATGGTCCAATGTTTGCTGAGTAGAATGGTCTATAGCTTGAGTAAAAGGGGAGGGGGGTCCCGAGCGAGAACACTGGAAAAGTAGATCGGTGGTATAAATTTGGTGGTACAAGCATACCATCGTTTGTAAGGAGGTCGCTTGAGGCCATAGATAGTCGTGTTCAAGGCAGAAGAGGGGTCGAAGATCAGCAAGAACAGTTCCGAAAAGAATACGGCGATAAGAGACGGGGAGTCGTTCAGCATAGATAGTGGGAATCGACATAGTGAAAGGTGAAAGTGACAGATGAGTGGAGGTGTAAAGACGATTAGACGGAGTTTCAAAGATGTCGTCGAGTTTTATACTCTTCGAGTACTTCCAAGGCATTCCCCAGATTAGATTCCAGTTCCCAGGTATTTTCGGCGGAAGAATACCCTTTTCACTTTACCAAGTATTGCCTCCGTCCTCGTGTTCCTCAGTGATTAAGGATGTCTTCAACTTCCCATTCTTCTTCTCCTTCTATCTCCTCCGACAATGGTTTTAGAAAATTGGGTCCGTGCTCCAGTGTCTCCCGATAGGATGATAAGAGTGACGCATGAAAGACGTTATGGATTTTCCAGGATGGGGGTAGGCGAAGTTCATAGGCAAGGGGAGAAATGACTTTGGAAATCTCAAAGGGTCCTTTCCGTCGAGGTAGGAGTTTCTTGGAAGTGTGTCAGAAACGGAGATTCCAAGCTTCCAACCACACCTTATCTCCAGGTTTCCACAGTCTAAACTTAGAAAATGTCTGTTCCTTCATGATCTGAGCAGAATTCTCATGAGCCGCTAGGGCTTCTTTCTGTGCTTCCTCTAGAAGGGTAAGACGTTTTTCCAGGGCAGGGATAAACATCTTTCCTAGGGGGGGGTACCCTTGGGGTTCATATCTGAACATGAGGGAGAATGGGGTTTTCTGCATAGAGGAGTGGACATTGGAATTATGGGAGAATTCGGCAAGAGGTAATAGATCCACCCATTTATCAGGACAACCTTCAGAGAAGATTCTCAGGTAAGTTTCTAGAGACTGATTTGTTCGTTCAGTTTCTCCATCAGTCTGAGGGTGATAAGTGGTAGAGAGGTGAAGATCATAGCCGACAAGGCAAGATAATTTGCGAGCGAAAGCAGAGGCGAACTGGGGACCACGATCCGAAATAACCGACGAGTGGAGACTGAAACGAGGGAAACCTTTTTCTAAGAATAACTGTGCCACTCCCTCGGCATCAATAGTTTTAGAACAAGGTGTAAAAATTACCCCCTTCATAAGGCCGTGGTCAACCACGACCAAAATAGAGTCAAAACCCCGGACCGGAGGGAGATCCGTGATGAGATCGACGGATATTTGCTCAAAAGGACGGGAGGCAGAAGAGGGGATAGGAGAAAGGGGGGGAACAGTGGGGTGAGTGTTCACTTTGTTCTGTTGGCAAATGGCACAGCCCGAGACAAAGTGGCGAACAAAGATGGAGAGACTGGGCCACCAAAAGTCGTGAGCAACAAGGGCATGGGTGCGAAAGATGCTGCCGTGGCCGCTGGCAAAGAAGGAATGGACCGAAGTAACAATGTCGTGACAAAGGGACTCAGGAATGTAGAGGCGATTACAGAAGTACAATTTGCCATTAGCGAATGTCCAGTCATGGATAGAGGAACAGGGAAAAAGCAGGGAGTCCTCGAAGGATTTAGCGATAGCGTCAAGGACTAACGGGTCAGAAGCGGATGATTGGGCAATTTTATCTGTAAGGGCGAGATTAATGGAGTGGAGGAAGACATCGGTGGGGAGGAGAGTAACTGCTTGGTTGTCGTCGGCAGTATTGACATGATCTTTTCGAGAAAGTGCATCCGCAGGGCCCATCTGAGAGCCCAGTTGATGGATGAATTGGAGGTCAAAGTCTTGGAGGAAGAGAAGCCAGCAAGCCTGGCGATGAGAAAGTTTCTGAGGTTCACAGAAATAAGACAAGTTTTTATGATCGGTAAGCACAGTAACAGGGAGGGAGGTGCCCTGGAGGTAATGATGCCATTCATAGAGAGCGTGTATGACGGCAAGTAGTTCTCGGTCATAGATGTCATAGTTTCGCTCTGCAGGAGATAGGGTTTTTGAAAGATATGCACAGGGGTGGAGATCCCCATTGGCATCCTTTTGCATGAGGATACCTCCAGTGGCGACAAGGGAAGCATCAGTCATAAGGAAGAAGGGAGCGGTAGTGTCCAGAAGTCGAAGGATGGGAGCAGACATGAAGATCCGTTGAAGGGTACGAAAGGCGGACTCATGTGATGTGGACCACTCCCATGCGGTTGATTTCTTGGTTAAATCGATAAGGGGTTGAGTGATGGTAGAGAAGTTTGCGATAAACTTTCGGTAGAAGTTACAGAACCCCAAAGATGACCGAACAGCTTTGATGGAGGTGGGAGGTTGCCATTCCTTGATGGCATTCAGTTTAGTAGGATCCATGGATGCTTAATGATGACCGACAATCATCCCTAAATATTCGACTTCAGCAACATCGAAAGAGCACTTGGAAATCTTTAAAGAGAGGTGGAGGTCTTTTAGTCGCTGGAGTACTCGTTTTGTCCGCTCAGTATGTTGGAGAGGATCCGAGGAATGGATAAGAATATTGTCCATATAGATGACAACCCATCCTTCAGATATGAGGTTGCGGAAACCGTCATTCATAAAGGCTTGGAAGGTAGCGGGGGAGTTACATAGTCCAAAGAACATCACCGTTGGTTCAAAGAGTCCGAACGGCATGATGAAGGCGGCTTTCCATCGGTCTTCTGGTTTAATGAGGATGTTGTTATAACCCCAGCGGACATCGAACTTTGTGAAGATCATTGAGTCTTTTAGTTTATCCAAGAGGTCGGAGATGAGAGGGAGCGGGTAAGCATTCTTGACCGTATGGGAATTAAGGTACCGATAATCCTGACAAGGTTGTAGGGAGCCATCTTTCTTTGGTACAAAGAAGAAGGGTGACGCTTGTGGGGATTTGGACAGGACAATTCTTCCGGTTTGTAGATGTTCGTCAACAAATTCTTTACACATCTCCATCTCTTTAGGGTTAAGGGGATAAACTTTAGCAATCTTGGGTACGAAGGATTCGTCTAGATCAATCCCATGGTCGAAAGGTCGAGAGGGGGGAAGGAGGTCATGAGTCTTTTCTTCGAATACAGAAGCATACTCGTTATATTCCGGGGGTAGGATTTTCTCCTTCTTTGGTGTGGCGATAGCTGCCTCCGTGGCTATAGTCGTTTTTTTTAACGACTCTACCAAATATCTCTGTTCGAGGGCTTCTCCTTCGGCATTGTGGTTTTCAGACAGGGTTGGAATAGTGACAACTTGGCTTGTCCAATCGATCTGCGGGTTTACTTTAGTAAACCAGGGAATTCCTAGGATGACTCAGTCTCCTCCGCAGTTTAATATAAGGAAACAGATGACTTCTTCTCGTCCGGCCATGTTAACAGCTAAAAAGGTTTCCTTTCGGATAAACCCTCCTTTATTAGTGGAGCTGTCGGCATTGGATGCTTTGATAGGAGAGGGGAGTCGTTTAGTAGGGAATTGATACTTGGTGATGGTGATAGGATCGATAAAGTTTTCGGTAGCCCCTGAGTCATTGAGAGCGTTGATTTCAGCGGTTTTCATTCCGTGAGAAAGAGAGATGGGAATGTGAATAGATTTCTCTTTCTTACTAGTACAAATGATAGGAGCAGAACGTTCGGGAGGAGAAGACACTGAGGCTTTCCCCCATTCTAAAAACCCTGAATTTTTTCTGCTGTGGTCATCCTCGAGACCTTTGTCTCATCTTCCTCAAAACACTCTTGGAGAACTCGTACGAGTTCCTTCTGATCGACTTTTCGTCCCTTTAGGACTTTGAGATACTCGTCGAGTTCAGAAGATGGAGGAGGTTCTCTTTAGGGGGTTCTGAGGCCGAGACGGTTGTGGCTCTAGTTTGGTTTCGGAAAGGATTATTGGACCAGGGAGGGGTGGACCCTTCTCTCTTCTTATCGTCACGAGGATGATTACGAGTAGTGCAACCTTTCTTATAACAGATAAAGCACCGTCCTTCTCGGATGTGTCGAGCCTTCTTGACTGGGGAAAGTCGAATGGCATCGACTTCCATGGCATTGGGATCCTTCCTATCGCTAGAGAAATTTCTCCACCCTAAACCTTTACGCATATCCTTAATGCGTTCTTGTTGCACATTAAACTTGCTCGCCTGATCCATCCATCCTTGGAGCGTGGTGGGGACCATACCCATGGAGAGGATGTTAGTGGTGATCTTTTCATCTAAGCCTCTCCTGAAGTATTCAATGAGGGCTTCTTCGTCAGAGAGTCCTGTCTGGGTGGCAGTGAGGGAGAAGTTGGCTACGTACTTGGCGAAGCCATCCTTATCCTTTGTATTCTGGGAAAGGTTTCGGATAGTTCGTTAGGCTTTGCTAGTGGTGTCATAAGGGAAGAATGTCTTGGCAAAGTCCGCAGCCATGACATTAAAGGTTCGGTGATCGTCAGGGATATTAGGACTCTCCAGACAATAGAACCATCCTTCGGAGAACACCTTTCCTCGCCCTTTACTCATATTGTTAAGCGTGGTGAGCATCATTGCCTTATCGTTGTAAAGGTCACCGTTCATCTTGAAGTACGCTTTCATAGCAAGCATCCAGTGTACAGCATCCTCTAATTCTCCAGAGAAATCATCTGGGAGTCCGGCCTTAAGTTCCGTGGTCTTGGCCATCTCTTCTCTTCGCTTGTCAAGGTATGCTGCAGTTCTGTGGGCTTCTTCTTCTTCTACAAAAGCACGTCTCTGTTCCTGAGAAGCTTCTACTCTTCTCCTTACTGTTTCGTCATCATGTCCTTCTGCGGACAATTGTTGAGCGAGTCTAGTGTCTTGCTCATTGTCAAGCTCCTGCTCCCAATCAACCTCCTGTTGTGGGTCTTGCTCGACGTCAATGGGAGTCTCTTCGTGAGACAGTTCTGAAAGGGAAGTGGTTCGTTCGAAGGGGACCGAAGAAGATGTGGCGACGAAAGGGATGGAGTAAGGGTTATGGGTTTTCTTCTTCTTTTGATAGGGTATAGGGTAGGTGGGACTGCGGGGAGGAGAAATGGTGGGTAGGGGGTTCCGTCCGCTGAGTAGAGGACAGTGATTAGAGCTAGTTCTTTTGTTACGCTGAGGCTAGTAACTCAGCTAATAACCGATGAAATATACTCAGTGGTAGATATTGATACGTTGTCGGGGTAATCCTAGAATGATTATGACGAGAATGGTCGTCTTCCAATAGAGGGTATCGACTCGTCCATAGGGGAGATTCTGCACAGTGGCAACAAAGATGATCAGATGATATTGTACCCCTCTGACAACGAGAAAGCTCTCTAGCGTGGTAGCTGAAAGTGCCGGAATGATGACAATGATCTCGCTCGTCCTGAGCGGCTTGCTGGTTACTAGGCTTGAATTGCGTAGAACTAGCTAAGGTACACTACTTAGAGAGTTTACCTATTTATAGGACGAAGGAATGCGCACAGACCAAGGGAAGAAAAGAAAACTATCTAGAATGTTCCAGAGAATGTCTATGTGTGGTAACCCTTAGCTCCAGTGCTACGAGGTAAAACGGAAGGAATCGGAAGACAGGGGAAAGTAGGAATAAGGACTGGGAAAGTAAGGGACAAACGGGAGAGATAGGAACAGAGACCGGGAAAGATAGGAAAGAAAAGAATAGGGGACCACAACCATAACATTATGAGCGCAACTACTGACGACTTCCCTGATGGTTCTCAGAATATCACCCTTTGCGACCCTAACTCCGGAAAAGAGTATAAACTACCCACTAGACTGTGGACTGAAGGATGTCCTCGGTGTCATCAAAACTTACCGTGTGCTAACCACCAATCCATCATCGAGATGGATATATTAGATATCGATGATCCACAGTCAGGTCAGGGAGATACCATTAACCATTCCTCTTCGACCCTTATGAATCGGTCTTCTGACCGGTCTTCGTGTTCACCTCGGTCTTATGTCCCGGACTACCAATTTATTTCCCGACCTTCTTCGTATATGTATCTTTCTTCCACCCAGCCATCTCTTACTCCGTCCTCTAATTTCGCTTTTGATTCTACTTCTTATGATTACCGACCTCAACCAGTCATGGCACCTCTTAAGGAGGAAGACCATGTGCTGCGTCAGCTTCCCAATGATCCCCCTTCCGGTCTATTACCTTTACCTACTCACCCACCAGACTTCATACCTGGACTATGTTTTACCCAGGAACGTGCTGACAATCTAGACCTCGACCCCGCAAAGTGGCTTAGGCCCAAAGAAGTTAAACTAGTCTGGTGGATCGTACTCAACCACGAAAAAGCCTTCACTTGGGTTCCAGCCAAGCAGGGCAGACTTGACAAACGCTATCTCCCACCGGTCAAGATACCGACCATCCACATCTCCTCTTATGACTCCCAGGCAAATGGTATAGTTGAACGATGCCATTTTGATGTCTGGGAGGCCATCATCAAAACCTTCCAGTGGGGGGAGTCTCGCTGGCACCTTGCCGCTCACTCGGTCTTTTGGGCTGAGTGCATTACAATACTTCAGTCTACTGGTCTATCGCCATATTTTATGGCTCATGGTGTCAAGCCACTTTTCCCCTTTGATATCGCCAAAGCTACTTACCTTGTTCCCCTCCCCAATGAAGAACCACTATCACCATCCGGATTTATAGCTTGGAGAGCACGCCAACTCCAGAAGCACCAAGAAGACTTAGACTCAATCGGTGAACGAGTCCATAAGGCTCGATTCAAGTCTGTGAAGCATTTTGAGGCTTCATTCAAGAATCGCATAAAGGACTTCAATTTCCGTCCAGGAAGTCTTGTTTTAGTCCAGAATATGCGCATAGAAAAGGAGCTCAACCAAAAGATGAAGCCAAGGTACCTCGGTCCAATGGTGGTCCTTCGCCGGACTACTAGAGGATCTTATATCCTGGCCGAGTTGGACAGTGCACCCTCCCAACTTCGTTATGCTGCCTTCTGTCTCATCCCTTACTACCCCCGTTTTTGTTCTTCCATTCCTGTTACTGAACTTACAGGTCTTGACGATGAAGACTTAGAAAAGATTACCAACAAAGACCTCGATGAACCTCCAGATGAAGAAGAGTCATCAGACTATAGTCCGGACAACTGACCACGCTGATCTAACCAAGTCACCACCCATATGTAGATTTCTTCTCTCTCTGTTTCACCCCAGGTTTCAACTGGTGATCCGTCTCCCCACACTGAAAAATAATGAAACAAAACTGCTAAAAATACTCTACAGACTTTCTCTCTTGCCTCATCATCTGTCTCAATTATCATATATTTCTGTCTCTCTGTCTCTCTCTGTTTCTTTTCTTTTCTAATGTGTCCCACATAAAACCAACCTCTTGTATAGATATTTTCAGACTTCGAATGCGCAAGGACACGGCACCCCTTCATAGACGTACAAAATAGACCACCCTCACCCCGAAAACAGTCCACCATAGTCCAGGGAAGTCCGCTAGGTATAGACAAAGAAAGGACGATTGAAGAAGTCAAGTTGAGTGGTACCTTGCACTGAAGACCTTTCCCCACGGGACTATTGGTAGGAATAGACACGAAAGTTGACCAAAGAAAACAAGTCAGGTGGTACCCCGCATCATCAGACCAGTATAGACCGGCCGGTCTTATGCTCCAAACTCCTTTTTTCCAAGTTCTATTCTCAATTTCTTTTTGTTTTTGTTTTTGTTTTCCTCCTCACATTTCAACGATTTTCTGTTCAAACACGCTGCTATTTCTACTCTGCCATCAGATCTACTGCCTCGATCAATGTCCCCACGTGTTATACCTCGGTCTCCTCGAACCGTGCTGTCCTGCCCATGCCATCCTTCTTTGTATCCACTCGTCTTCATCGCAACCTCGTCTATGGGCTCCATATTACCAGACCGTCTTGCCTGCTCCATACCATTCGTTTCATTCACCATCGCTGCCCCAAACCACTGTACCACCGTCCTATTATCCTCCTCCAGTTCTTTGCAGTCGTCCGGTAACATCTTGGCCAAATGGATGCTCCGATAGTGTCAGCCATAGACCGGAACGTGTTGGCTCGAGATTAGATTCTTCTTTTAGGACATGGTGAAGCAAATATAGATGGACTTGATTGAAGAAGATCAAAGACCATTAAGAAAACCCTGTGCCCTGCCATTTATGACATTCAACATGCATGCGTTCATACCATTACAAAGATCTGACCGGGGATGGTCAGAAGCAAAGCCCCCTGCGGATGTAGAGGTTGATACACCTCTATGTGTATAACCTTATGTTTTTTATGTTTTCATCATTTGTTTACTTTACTTACTTCTGTTTCACGATAGTCCAGTTCGACAGTCTACACAGTCCATGACAGACCAGTCGGACTAGTGCACACACCAAACGGACTAATCTTAGCCACCTTTTCTTACCTTGTTACTATTTTTGTAAGTTTCCCCTATTTTACTTGACCTTTCAGTTCGTAGCTCCAACGTCACCTTAGACGTTCAGGCTACTTGGGACTGAGTTGGGATTTTCCATTACTGCCCGTCAGGGTCAGTATTTCATATTCGCAGCCTCGACCCATTCCTTTTATATTATCAGGTACATAGACCATGTGTCCCTCCATACCTACGTAGAAGTCCGAGTATGCCCAGACTATAAATTTTGTACTCATCATTTGAAATGACCTAGCTACCATTTGCTCACCACTGTCACCGTTACCATTGGGATACTGCTCCCTCACCATTTTCACCATCTACCACACTGTTTCTCTCGACTAAACCACCAGTCTTAACATATTTTAACGACTTACACCGACCGGACTACCGTTTACAACCGTCTGGACTGTGTCTGGACTATACTCATTTGTGCCCACCTTCGTTCTAGGACTAATCCCTTGCACTAGAGTCCCTCTGGGGCGAACATATCACTCCCCCATCATCCTCAGACTACTTCCAGGTGGCCAGGACTAACAGTCCACTCAACCACCTTTCAGGTCTTTTCACTGAGGTAGCTATCACCACTCCCAAGAAAGAAAAGACCCTTCCACCCGAATATCAGGAATACACTTCAATTTTTGAAGAAAAGACCCATGATCTCCTTCCTCTGTCTAGACCCTTTGATCATGCCATCAATCTTGACAATTTGTTTGTTCCCCAAGTCACCAAGGTCTATCCTCTCAATCCCAAAGAACTACAAATGTGCAAAGAGTTTGTGGAAGAACATCTTCAAACAGGAAGGATTACTCCATCAAAATCCCCCCAAGTGTCACTGTTCTTCTTTGTAGCAAAAAAGAATGGCTCCCTGCAACCATGTCAGGACTACCAATATCTCAACTCCCATATGGTGAAGAACACCTACCCCCTACCATTAATCTCCAATCTGCTGGATAAGCTTAAAGATTCCATGATCTTTACCAAGTTCAACATGCAATGGGGGTATAACAACATCCTCATCAAACCAGAAGATTGGTGGAAAGCTGCGTTCATTACACCTTTTGGTCTCTTCGAACCAATGGTTATGTTTTTCAGTCTATGTAATTCACCTGCCACCTTCCAAGCATTCATGAACAACACTTTCCATGACCTCATTTTCAAAGGTTGGATCGTCATCTATATGGATGACATCCTAATCCATTCTTCAGACCCACAAGTCCATACCCAACGAACCAAACTGGTCCTTCAATGGTTAAAAGACCTCCATCTTTCCTTGAAGATCTCAAAATGCTCCTTTGACATCCCTGAAGTCAAATACCTTAGTATGGTTATAGGACATCATTGTGCATCCATGGACGCTACCAAGTTGAAAGCCATCAAAGACTGGACCCCTCCACAATTGGTTAAAGCAGTCCGATCCTTTCTGGGATTCTGCAACTTCTATCGCAAGTTCATTGCTAATTTCTTCACCATCGCCCAGCCTCTCATTGACCTCACTCAGAAATACACTGTCTGGCACTGGGGTCAACCCCAGGAGTCCGCTTTCCATACCCTCCAGTGATTTTTCATGTCTGCCCCTGTCCTATGACTTCCTGACACCTCTGCCCCATTTTTCCTCATGACCGACACCTCACTTGTTGCCACTGGTGGCATACTTATGCAAAAGGATGCCAATGGTGATCTCCACCCATGTGCATACCCTCTCCCACACCCTCTCTCCCATGGAATGGAACTATGTGTTAGAACAGCTGAATCCACACAGCTGGAGCTCACTGTTAGAAATTATATTCAATGTGGTGTAAAGTACAAATACCTGGAGCTCACTGTTAGAAACTGAGGAAACTGAAACAGTGAGCTCCGACACTAAGGTTGAAGCACAAACAAATGAAAACAATATGCCACAATGTGGCTGAGACTCTAAGTCAAGTAAAGTAGAAGAAAATGCGCAAAGTGCACAATCAAATAGCTAAAGCTAACACTCCCCCCTGATTGCGCATCTCTGCACAATCACAAAGCTGTTAACTCCCCCCGGATGATGCCAGTCCAAGCAGTTCACAGAATTGCTGGACTTTGGCACGAGGAGTGCTTTGGTGAGCAGATCAGCAGGCATACTTGAAGTAGGGACAAAATGAGGTGAAATAACACCTTGATCAACAATATCCCGCAACCAGTACCACTGGAGATCCAAATGCTTCATTCTACCA